>WBMY01017404.1:135234-247737 GCA_013397315.1 Donacobius atricapilla
TTTAGGCCACATGACAGTCCTTTTATTCTAACATGCAATTACACTCCAGGAGCCTTTGCTGCATCTTCCTCTGCCCACACCTTTCTTTCCTTGTGTGCAGGTAGCTTGGGGCTGCTGTGACCACTGAAGCTTTGCTTTCAGGGCTGGTGTGGTAATCACAGAGTCAAATAGGCTGGAAAATACCTCTGAGAGCAGCGAGTCCAATCTATGACCGAACAGCACCTTGTCAACTAGACCATGGCACTCCGTGGGGCTCCAAAGGGAATGGGAGAAGGCAGGGTCAGGGAATGTTCGGGTTGGGTATTACAAGAAAGTTTTTTACACAGGGTTGTTTGGGCACTGGAACAGGATCCCTAGGGAAGTGANCCGGCCCCCGGCAGGTGAGGGCGCGAGGGGATCGAGCCGGGGCAGCGTCCTCGGCCCCAGTGAGGCCGCGTGTGGAGTGCCGTGACCAGTTCTGGTCTCCTCAGTACACAAGAGACGAGGAGCTGCTGGAAAGGGACCAGCGGAAGGCTAAAAAGATGAGGAGAGGTCTGGAGCANCGTTGAACGCGTGCGTGCCGTCCAACTCAGGTTATTCTATGCAGTGCCACGTCCAGTCCTTAAGCACCTCCACGGACGGTGACTCCAGCCCCTCCCTGTGCAGCACCTTGAAGTGTGTAATTACCCTTTCCGTGAAGCAGTTCCCCCAGCTGTCCAGCCCGCCCGTTCCCTCGCGCAGCTTCAGCTCCGCGCTCCCATCCGGCCGCTGCCGCCGGGGGCCGCGCTGCGCCCGCCCGGCCCTCCCCAAGATGGCGCCGCCCGCNAGTGATGTCCAGAGGTCCTTTCCAACCCTAAGAACTCTCTTCTCACCACTTCACCCTGCATAATAAACAGCCTGCAGAAACGTGGACAGCTTATATTTCTTATGAAGATGCTACTATAAAAACGTAATGTAGAAAGCATGCACGCAGTTTTGGTTGTGTAGAATGCAAGGTACTGCTGCAGGGGCAAACCTGTGTTCTGGCTTTTTACAGGCTAGCAGGGAGGATGTGGAAAATCTCTTCATGATTTTATTGGGTCAGATCAAAGACCTGTTAAACAAGTATTCCAGAGACTTTTAGTGGAAATATAAAGGCTTTTACGAGTGAAACACCTGTAGAATTGTATGTGTGTGAAGCTAGCATAAGACACATCAGGACAAGACTTGAAAGGATGCTGCATATTATTGTGAAAAGCCACAGTTCTCTGGGGAGCTGTCCTTGGCTGTAAAATTAGGATGCTGTGTTTGGCAAGACCTGCACTCTGGTAAGCTGCAGCATGAATGGTCAGGGGCAGACCCTGCTCGTGAAGTTCACACAGGATTGTGTCCTGTATCTTATGTGCCATTTGTTTTCCTGTTACTCCACCATGAATCAGTTGTGGAGAGAGAGATGGTGAGCAGCAGTCTGCTTTTTATTGAGGCTGCAGTAAGTAGAATTCCAGAGCAAAGGACCACCCCATCAACAACTGTTGACTCCTGAAGGGTGTAAAAGATTTGTCCAAAACTTAGTTCACCATTGCCAAACAGCAATAATGTCAGGGGTATGGTGAGGCCTTGATAGCTGGCAACCTTCATCCTCGGTGTTGTACCCAGATGGGTTTTCTCCACATGCTTCTTGGGAGTCCAGGGGTATGGGAATGTGCATGGATGGAACTTGGGAAAGAGTAAGTGGTAAAATAAATGTAGAGATTTTGTGAATAACCATCACTTTCTCTAGTAGTGCACTGAGTTTTGTCATGCTGACTTTTCCCACAGATGGTGACGGTACCCGTTAGCAGACAGGTAGGGAAACAGAAAAAATGCTCTGTGTGTGTACTGACATATTGCAGAATATCTCTTCCAAATTGAAAACCCCTGACCTTTGCTTATTCCTCAGATAGAAATGATTCCATGCTGTTGTTTATCCTTGACAGTCATCTTTTTGTAACTTTTTTCGGTTCTGTTTGACCCCACCTGTATCTGAGATTACTTGAAATATGCTCAGTAGGATATGGAGATTAATGCTGTGAATTATGGCAGGACTTGTTGGGTACCTCAGGTACCAAACAGTTCCATAGAACTGGAAGTGCCTGTCACTGAATCTAAGACCTGATGTCCCAAATTATTGCATAATCTATAACATTCTGTTTTCCACTGAAAATCCACACTAGCAAGGCTGGCTGTGCAAAAATCAAAGGTTTGCCTAACCCAGAGGCTCAGGTGGTGTCCAAGGGGATGTCCACAGAAGAGTTTAGGAACAGAATCACTTGGTGTAGCTGTAGCAGATACTGAATGCTACTTTGGGGATTTGGGGATTTTAATTTTTTCCCTTTTTGTTTTTCTGTTGAAGTGAGTAGCTGGAAACATTATTTTCTATCTACATCTTTTTCTATCTGTAAATTAATTGTTATCAAGCCTTTAAAGCTTAACTCACTCAAATGTTACATTGTATTCACAACGTCATTTTCAAGTGGAATTGCATACACAAGTACAAATTATGCATTACTAGAAATCAAACTAGGTTTTTTAAATTAATACCTGGTTTTAAAATCAAACTAGGGTTTTAAAATAACAACTCTGAATTTCTGTACACTCTGCTGAGCTACTTTTTCACTTGAACCAGAGGAAGGAAAGAGCCTAGTGGTGTTCAAAGCATAGTAATGAGATGAAGGTTATAATGAGTACTTTCATGCTGTTCTTAGCCCAGGTAGTGCTCAGTGACTCTGAGTGTGGTTAATGTTTATTCACTGCTCTTTGAGGAGTTTACTGAAGAGGGAGTGGGTTTTGGTGAGAATGAGTTAGTGGAAGGTAGCATGAAACAAGAGGGAAATGAAAGGAATCTGACTGCAGTGTAATCTGTTCATTTTGTGTAGTTTTCTTGAAATCACAGTATCACCACTTTTAGCTGATATTTGATTGCTGTAAAGTATTTATTTGGTAAATAAACTTTCCACAGCTGGATACAACCCTGATGCTACTTTGGTAAAGCTGGGTAATTGTTATGGTAGGATGCACTGGATGCTGATGGAAAAGCTCAAACATTTAGAAGATCTTCTGATAAGTTCCTTCTGAGAGGAGCACACACTTCCCTCAGGAGAGAGTGTGGTGGCTCTAGATGCTGTCCCTTCCTGGGGTCCCAGCAACTGCAGGATCTGCTCTTTGAAGCAGGAGGAATGTGATCTTGCTCATCCCTTACCCGAGCTACAGTCAGAGGAAAACTTGTGTTCCTTATCTCAGCTGGCAAGTGCTGCCTGTCTTTTGCTGTGCTTCATCCTGTAGGAGCCAGAGGTGGTGTTTGGATGCTTCATGTTTCTCTTTCTTTTGGGAAGAGGCTTGGTAATAGTCCCTGTATGGGTTTCCTATGTCAGCTGTATCTTCATTTTTGAAACTGGATGAACTGGCTGATATTCGGTTGGCAGCGGCTTAGTTTAGGCAAATATAAGTAAACTTGATAAATGGGCATGTAGACACATTGTTTGTCTTCAGATGATTAAAAAAGCACGGTGATGATATTTTTCCTAGGTAGCTCTAAGTTTTTTTGCAGCAATGTGTGCTGCTGACCTTACCTCAGAGTTGCCTAGTGGTGTCTCTGCTGTGTTGGTAATTTTTCAGGGGTTTGGGTTTGTGTTTTAGCTTTCACCTTCAGTTTACTGTTCTGTTAGCGTTTTGTAACAAGTGAAACTTACAGACAAGGTACTTAAATGTCGATTGAAATTGTTGAAAAGGCGGCAACTTGGTAAGGCAAATATCCTGATAAACCCACGATATATTCGTCTACAGCAGGCAACTCACTTCTTGCTGCATTTCCCTTCTGCATTTTTATGTTTAAGTTTTACGTTATAAACAACAAAGAAAAAAAGGCTTAAAGTTGGTGTTTTTCTCTGTGGAATTGCTTAACGAAATCTTGTAGAAGGACTAAATGCTTTAAATGTTACCTTCATTGATGGATTAAAGCTGCTTGCTTAGTAGAATAGGAAACCTTGTCTTTAGGAAGGATGAGTTGATTTTTGATACAGGTAGAGAAATGAGTTTTGAGCTGTATTGTTAGCTCAGTTACCAAAGTTTGAAGGAAATGTTAGAATAAAGTAGGTAATTAAGAATAAATACACTTTTTTTTTCCTTCACTGTGAACTAAGTAGTCTAAAAATGTTTCGGATATGAGGGAAGTTTGTCAGGTGTCCTTTTAGGTCGAGATGGGCTATCATTAAGTGAACCCTGCTGCTAATCTGCTGTATGTGTCTCAGCGTGATGAAGCTGCTCTGTTGAGCCTTTTTCACGAGAGAGTAGCCGGGTAGGGCCGCCAGGTGCGTGTCAGGGACTGGTAACCCGAGCAGAAAGTTGGCTCTGCTCGGAAGGGGGATCGGCAGCCCCTGGGCCGGCCGGGCCGGGAAGCTGCGCTGCCTGAGCATCCCCGCCCGGCACAGCAGAGGGCACCGCTGGTTTCCAGATGTCGCGGCAAAAGCAGCGCGTTTGAGGAATTGCCTATTCTTGAATACCGTGTTTGAAGGGAAGGCGTCAATTAAGAAGAAACGTAACTGATTTTGTCTGAAGTTCAGACAGAAGGGATTGGATTGGTATCAGTACATTACAGTATCTAATTGTAATAAAGAGGTTAGAAATTATTCTTCCAGGCACATACATGTTTGTTAATTAACATAGCTATGGATTCTTTGCTGAAAGGATTAGTAAATTTGAGGAAAGAGTCTGTGTATTAAAATGTCACTATTTAAAAAATAAAATATCAGTATTCATTTAGAAAGAAAATGAAAAAGTATTTCCATAGGTCATATAAAGAGCTGTTTTATCTGTTTATGTTTTGGGAAGAAATTAAAAACTAAAACACAAAAGTGACAATTTAAAAGGAATGTATTGCATTTCTGAAAGCTACATGAGTATCTTTATTAAAAATGTGTAGTTGTCATGCGTGTGCAGTATCTGGGCATCCTCAGGTTAAAATAATGTGTGACATTGGATGTTTTGAAATCAGATAGTGAAAATAATTTAGAATTATTTTCATCTAATAATTGATGGGAAATATTTCTCTCAACCTGTCTTCCCACCTAAGTTAGCATTAGAAGATGATTTTCCTGAAGTTGCAATTGAGAGCAAAAAAGCTGAATAATATTTAGTGCAATTTTCACTTGTAATTTTTATAGTGTAATATTTCTTAGTATAGCCATAATCTTTGTTTGACTGGAGTGCTTTGCTATTGCTAATAAATAACATTCTTTGTTTGATTACAAATATAACAGCATTTTATAAAACCTATATGCCAAGCACAGAGGTCACTCTTTTAGGTGGATTATCTTCTGGCCTGCATTCAAGTGCTGGAAACTGCTCACTGAGAGAGGGAGTTGCCAGTTGTGGGGTTTGCAGGATATGGAATGAGTAGTCTTCACCTGGAAGTTTCTCTCGATTTGCTTTGCCAGGTTGTAATTCTGTGTTTGACAAACTCGGGTTACATGTGCTATGCTATGCTGTGAACACGTGCTGGTGCTTTCAGGTTTGTGCTAAATAAGGACTGTGTCGCAGCCTTCTCAGCATCCTCTCAGCTGGATCTGCTTGAAATGCTGGTTTGTATTAAAGTAGGGATGAACCTGTTCGTCCTTCTTTTGACCTCTGTGAAGGAGCAGTTCTGTCTTGGGAATGCTCTGGCTCAGGCACCAAACTTGTCTGTTCTGACCTGGGCTTGTCCCAGCTGAAGGCACAGCTGGGTCTGTCAGATGACCTGCTTGGCCCGTGAGAGAAGTGCATAAGCACATGTAACCTTCCTTGCATGAAGGATTTTGAAAAACTCACACGGTGTTGGAGCAACACTCTCTGAAAGGGAGTAGACAGGACTTCTGGTGTTGGACAGCAGGGGAATGATGCCTGCTGCCCCTTTGGAGGCCTGATTTGTAGTACAGTAACACTGTCACTGCTGCCTGTCACAGCCGTGTATTCAGGGACACAAATACATGTGGGAAGGCCCTGGGCCCTTTGTCCTTGGTTGACTGCAGGAAGATGAAGATTCCATCTCTGCAGGAGTTGTCTCTGGAACTTGCTGCTTCAGATAGCTCTGGGTTGGTGAGCGGTTGCTTTGCCACTGCTGGAGGTCCATGGGTGATGTGCCTTTGATGACTGGCTGTCAGAGTGAAATCCCCAAAATGAAACTGGCTTGTCTGTATATGAAACTGCTTGTCTTGATACTGACTGCCAGTATCATGGGGAAAAGGAAGTGCATGTCAGCTGCCTAGGCTTGATTGACTGCATGAGAAGTCCTGGAAGAAGGTGCCTGTAACCATAATGTGACAGTTAAATAGGCACTGAAATCCTTTCTAGTGGTTACTATTATCAACAGAATATTTACATCCCCTGTTGCTGTGGGAGATCTTGGTTATTCTCATATTATGACTATTGAAACAGCCCTGTCCCCCAGGAGCCTGGAAAAAAAAAGTGCCTGGAAGAGCAGGTTAGAGATAAACGGAGAAAGGCAGACACTGGGCTCAAAACACCATGGGTTGTTCTCAGGACTCTGGGTGCTCATCTAGTTAGATTTTCTTTTTGACATAATCCATTGCAGTAGGTTCACCTACTTTCTGTGATTTAGATGCTAATGTTCTATTTGTTTGCTATAAAGTTATCCTTGAAAGAAATACGTAGATAAATAGTTCTTGTTTTAAATTCTATATAGAAGTTATTTAATTTTGAGAAAAACAAGCTGCTTTATTGTGACCAAATTCTGTGCTATTTTGTGTTGTGAAATAAAGTCTTAGCTCAGCGTTGTTTCATAAATGATCCACCTGGCTAGTCAACAGCATATTTTCAAAGCTGCATTTGAAATTCTTTATGCAAGTCTTGTTTTGCAGTTTCTTTGCTGTGTATCCAGTCAAAATGTGAAGATAAATGGAAAACCTTCTTTTCACTACAAACACAAAGAAGCTGGTATTGAGTCAACCAGTGCAGCAGATTGTACATTTATAAGACTTGTTGGGTAAGCCTTGGTGGTTTGAGTAGCATTATAGTGTGTTAGCACTATGTGACTTTCTGGTTTTAAATGGGCAGCTGATTGATGAAAAAGTTTCAAAAAGGGTTCTAGAAGCAGCAGATCATTAATTTTTGTGATACAGATGTGCTGGCCTTCCCCTCCCCAGATGTCCTCTAATGTTCTATGCTATTCCTCCTAAACACATGCTCAGTTACATAAAGTCACAGGAAAAAGATGCTTTTAATTTTAGTAATGTGTGTCCCTGTATAATACCAAAGCACTGTGACACAAACACAATAGGGTAAACCTTTGACTCTTCTGATAATGGGCAGGGGCAGCCATAACTGACTAAAAAAGTCACCTTAATTTGCATTTACGCTAATAGCACAATATTTGTTGTAGGACATAGGGGATTAGTTGGTTAATTGAAAAAACTGACATTTGTCTTGTGAACAAATGTACTGCTACACCTGAGTTAATAGCATGTAGTAAGGCATTGGTAAGTTAAATATGTTTACAAAGTATTCTGAATAATTATGCTCTTTCATGAGTTGAAGAACAGTTTGTTCTGCGTCTCAGTGATAAGGTTAAGAAATACCCATCTTCAGACAGAAAAGATTCTGCAAATAGCTTTAGCAATGGAGATTCCATGACAACAAAGAAGTTTGGATACTGAAAGTACAGTTCAAGAAAACCTGTTGAATATTAGGCACAATACCCAAATCCTATTCCTGTGATTTTTTTTTTTTCTTTTGAGATATACATGATCCTTCTTGAAGAGTGTAATTCTGAGAGACAAAGGTAGTTTTCACCATGGTATTTTACTGGTTTAGTACTACATATGTTTGGTTAATTATTACTTGCATGTCTTTTAAGAATGTGCTTAGTTCACAATATTACATTGTTCATTATTATGAAGGCAATATATATACAAATATATACATTCAAGCATATCGTGTGTTCTCCGCACAGCTGAGATATTTTTAATTAGAAGTTGTTCTGGATGTAGAAATTAAACCAGGTTTGGAATATGCTATATTCATCAGTCAGCATTGCAGTGAGTGCCAAAATATGGAGCTTGATGGAAGGTTGTTAATGAACATAAATTTATATCAAGTAGTGTATGGTGAATCTTTCGTTGTTTTTAAAATTGAATTATAATCCTTTCCCAATCTGCAGCCAAAATATGATTTTAAACTCTTTAAAAACGTATCATTTCACCATGGCAAGTTGGCTTAACGTTTGTGTCTGTAGCCAAACAAAATCTTCCAATGCTACTTGCCAAGTATGACAACCCTTATAACTTCCTATAGCTGTGTTTGCTTCCCTTTGGACAATGCTACTAAATATGAATAATCCTGTTCCTGGTAAAACTGAAGTTTAGTAGTCTCTATATTTTTTCTTTTTAGGATGAGAAAGGTTGGTAAACAGGAACTTTAATTTGGACAAAATGAAGATACTGTTCTGTGAAAATAATTTATTCCTGCATTACATGAATTTCAAAATACCCCTGTAGATATTTTTGTGCAGTAGCCTCTTTCTTAATTAGTTACAGTTCTTCCTAGGTGGAAGTCAGTGAAGCAGAACAGTTCTTATATTTCTTCTTTAGGAGTTATGTGCCAGAAGGTTTTATGGCTTGTATGGTGTTTGTATTGTTGAAGGTGTAACGCATACTTATGTAACTGACGCTTAGACTGTTGATTTTTAGTCTGGAGACCATCACTGTGGCTGACTTTGACTGACATAAGGCACTGAATTTCAGCCAGAGACTTTTGCATTTACCCCAGCAAGTGTGTCTTGCAGGTAAATTTGTGGACTAAAAAAATTGATAGATACCCTTTGCTCTAGTGAGACCCCACCTGGAGTACTCCATCCAGTTATGGGGTCCCCAGTATATGAAAGATGGAGCAAGTCCAGAGGAGGCCACAAAAATTGTTGCAGGCCTGGAGTACTGCTTCAGTGAAGAAGACAGGCTGAGAGAGTTGGGGTTGTTGAGCCTGGAGAATAAAAGACCTTTCTGTGTTTTCAGCATAAAGTAAAAACTCTCTCTCAGTCTTTATTAGTAGGGCCTGTAATGATGGGGCAATGATTTTAAACTGGAAGAGGGTGGATCTAGGTTGACAAAGGGAAGAATGGTGAGGGTGGTGAGGCACTGGAATAGGAAGCTGTGGATGCCTCATCCCTGGAAGTGTTCAAGGCCAGGTTGGATGAGGGTCCAGTGGCAGATGTCCCTGCCCATGGCAGGGGGCATTAGGTCTAGGTAGGTGACCTTTAAGGTCCTTTCCAGCCCAAACCATTCTGTGAAAAAAAGTGTCAGTCATAATATGTGTGTGTAAGAAAGCAACATCCAAGTTCCTATTCCAGCGTTACTTTCTGTGTTTTCAGCCTTATGAGGGCAGTTGGATATCCAGTTAATGTAGCTATCTAAATGGGATTTCCTAGAGGCTTTTTATTAGTGTTATTGTAGTTTATTTAGTCTAAATTGATAACTAAGTAGGATATTCTTCATATTTCAGTGCTTATAGCTTAGCTGATTTCAAATGGAGTGGCAAGAGCAGCTCTAAGTTCACCGGTTGACAACTAAGATTTAAAATACTGTCAGATTGTTTTGTCCAAGCTGCAAAGAAGACTTATGGAGTAGATCATGCTGTCTGAGATATTCCTCAGGGGAGAGGGTGCTCTTCTCCAGAGAGTTCAGTTCAGTATGCTCACGGTTATGCCGGGACTTTAAAACTTCAGCACACATATGTAGCAGGCACTGAGATTTTACCTTCAAGTTAGCAGTGAGAGTGGAGTTCTGTGCTCCTTAAAGCCTAATCCTGAAATATGAACAAAAACAGGGATTCAGGGCTTTCATGAGGGGGTTTTTACAAAATACTTTTAGGCCTAGGCAATAAAATCCAAAATTCACCAGTAGTCTTAATATCTGGAGTGAAGTTGGAGTGATGCTTTGCCAAAACACTTAGTTATTGCTTCTCATCAAGGGATGGTTAAATGCCTCATTTCAGCTTCTTACTTCCAGCCTTTTTGGCTGACAACTTCTATTTGGTTGTCTTTTAAAAATAAAACCGTATTTCTTCACTATGCTGAGATTGTATAGATGTTCTTGTTTGGATTGAAACAGCAGAACTTTGCTTTGCTTTCTGGTCATTCTTTAGGGATGCTTGCGGTTTTAAAATTGTGATAAAAAATAACTCCAGACAATTAAAAACTGAAGTATGCAAAGTTTTTGAAAGTTAATAAAAATTTAACAAAGAATGAATAAATAGCAGTCAATTTACCTCATCCCCTTACAGGCAAAACAGAGCTGTTTCCCTTGCTTTTTCCAGTCATAGAATCTGAAAGATTTTTTCCCCCCCAAATGCTACAGTCTGGGGCTCACTGTGTTCTTCTTGAATATCACTTTTGTAGTATCACATTGTATTAAAAAGTGGTGCTGTCTTCTTCTCCCCTCTCCTGCTTTTTTCAAAACTTACCATTAAAAAGTTGGGTACAGATGCTATCTATGTTTATTCCAAAACTATAGAATTAGGAGTTTGCTATGGTTGGTGGTGCAATTCAAATCATTACTCAGACGTGGAAGAAATGAAGGAATATGGTGTCTTGCTGGAACTCTTAGTTACACTGTTACTTCTTCTACTGGCCAATAGATATTAAATAATTAATATTAGACTAGAATCCTTATAACTAAAATATTTCCCTTACAGAATTCAGAACATGCTAGCTGGTGTGGAAGTGCTGTCTTCATGGAAATTTGGCCTTGTAACAACTGTTGCATAGGAAGTGATTCATATGAAACTTTCTATAAATATCTGTATATCTTGTAAATATCCAGCAGGGAAGCTTCCAGTTTTCTCCTTGACTGCTTTCAAAGCTCTTTTTCATGACTTCGCAGTCATTTATCTTAGATTTTCCCCTAAATTACTGCTTTGAATCACAAATCCTCATTTTATGCTTTCTGTTTGGACTATTTCCCTCCAGTAGTTTCATTAAATAACACCAATCTTGCTTTTGTTTAAGCTTCGTTCAGTATTTAGTCTTCAAAACCTTTTGTTAACAAGAAGTTTAAACCAGTTCTTCACTTTAATCTTTTTATACAGAATAAAGTGGAAAAGTCTCTTGTTTAAAGGAAACTGAAGAGGTCTTCCCTGTCTTTGTAGTTGCCCACTTTGGGTTCTAAAATGAATCAGTGGAGAAACAGCATAAACTTCAGTTTTTTGATTTTTTTAAATGGAACAAAACCTCAGGCCACTCATTGGGGACGAAAAAGAGCTGCATTCTTGGGAGGATAAATGCAAAACAGAGAGTGGAGTTTAAAGAATAGACCCTGTTTATGCTGTCTTTGGTTATAATTGTGCCTGTGCTGTATGTGGGATGATGTGCTGTTATTTATGAGCACTAGTAGGTGAATTTTGTGGCTTTTGTATTTAGTTATGTGTATGCTAGGTGAATTCTGTCTCCTTGTTTATCCTTATATAGCTCTGCCTAATCCGATCTTCCTGTTTTCTACTCTGTTCATGGTTTCACCTGTCTGTTTTAGCCATAAACATTTGGAATTTTAAAAAGATAGTATTTTAAAATTTGCCCTTATACATACTGCAGAATTAAACATTGGGCTTCAAAAAATTGTAAAATAGCCTTATACATTTTTGAATCACTGGCGTCATGCTTGTGTCTATTGTATGTGTTGTCCATGTATGAGTGGCACATATTAATTAGCAATTTGCAGATTGTCTTCCTTAATACTGCACAAGATGAATGTCTTTGGCAAAGAGGATAACAAATAATTTGGTACTTTTTCCAATGGTTGTCAAATACTAGAATGGAGGTGGAGGAGAGATGGTTCCTGTCTTTGCATTACTGTTCATATGCAAGTCCAAATGATGCTCCTGAGTTACATTTCATCTTAGACTTCCAATTTCATAGAATGATAGGATGACCTGAGTTGGAAGGAACCTTAAGGTTGATCTGGTTCCAGCCCTACCGTGGGCAGGGACACATTCCAGCAGATCAGGTTTCTCAGAGCCCCATCCCACCTGGTTGTGAGCACTTCGAGGGATGGGGCATCCACAGCTTCTCTGGGCAACCTGTTCTTTCATGTACTACAGAATACAAGCAAGTCATGTACTGTATTTATCAGATTTTGTTCCTCTGTGTTGTTTACTCTTTATTATTTTATCTGTTGATAATAAACAAGTAGGTGAACCCCTGCCCCGCAGAGCTGTCGTTTGTGTTGTTTGAAAAAGTAATGGTAGGCACAAATCTACTCCAAAGGAGTGGGTTGCATAATACTGTAGTTAGTGCTGTTTACTGAGGTGGTTGCTGGTGGCGTTTTCTGCATCTCAGGATGTATCTAAACTGTAGGACAGGGTTTAAAAAATTTGAAGGAAGGAACAATTATGTGTCACCATTTCCATTGGGTAGAAGTGAAAGTGGTAGAGACTCAAGGTGGGCAATGCGGGATGTTTTGCCCAGTGCAGAATTGCTTTAGAAGAGGAGACAAATGTCTGTGACTGCTCGAGGTGTGGAGGGCTGTGCAGGCTTAGTGGGAATGCTGTCTTGGTAGATAATGGCTGTACAGTGGAATGAGCCTGAATATTCAAAGCTTAGTTGGTTTTTAAGAAATGTAGCTTAGAAGTTGGCTATATTTTTAGAGTAAGTAAGTAATAAATGTTAATGTCAGCTCTTACACTTTAAAAATATTTTTCCCTAAATTCTTCTTTCCTACTAATACAGGAAGCAGAGTTTTTTCTTTGGGGAAGCTCTCAAAATCACTGGTTATGGCTAGGCATAAAGTTGTGAACATATTCAAAGTTGAAGGTAGAGAAGTTACATGAACTTAATTTGGTTGAGGGGAAACTGAGAGCTGTTCCCCCTTGAGAAGAGTTAAAGACATGATGCCTAAAGTTTGAGTGATTATGTTCTGAGATGAGAATAAGATACATGAAGCTTCTCAATGGCTCACCAGCATTAGAACAAATAGTTTAAGGTACAAAAAGAAGTCATCACCTAGAGAAAGCATTTTGAGATGCAATTGCTTGTATGCTTATATGTTGAAGTTTCCGTCACTGTAGTCATATGTCAGTCCACTTGGTGCCCCTCATGAATGTTCAGTGCTGTTTCCTGGGATAACCTCAGTGAAACAGTACATGTTGAAAGGGATCTAAGGAGGTTATCTGTTCAGACCCCTTGTTCCAAGCAGGATAAACTTAGTTGAGGTTGCTGAAGGCTTTTTCTAGTCCCATTTTGGGTATCCAAGCTTTTGGGGCCCTTAGCTGCTGAGGATTCACACCAACTTAGTACTGCAAGTTCGTTTTTCCATTTTGTTGTTTCATGTAATTAATTTTGGACAGAAAGGTCTATCTAGCTATGGATGATAGTGCTGAGGAAAACCAGTTTGATAGTTACAGAGGTTTGTGTTCTTTGCGTGCTGCTTGATGTTAATATGTCATTCACCCCTTAATTGTAGCAATCAGATTACCAATCTCCCATCTCTTCTCATCCATATCTCTCACATTCCAGGGTGCATTCTACTTGCCTTTGCAAGCAGACATAAAGCACTTAGCATGGGTTTTCAGATGTTTTGCTCAGTGGGTGGGATAGGGCCACCCTCCTTGTACAGTCATAGGCTTTGCTCCACAAAGAGTACGTTGCATTCCTCCATTGGAGTTACTGCTTTTGTTTGGATCCTCCTGGGGCTTAAGTCTATGACTTTTGGTACTCTGTGGTTAGTATGTATCATCTTGGAGAGTTCTGTTGCAGAAAGAGCTGCTGTTTTTTAACTGGACTATGCACGCTTAAAGTGATTGGTATCCAAATATTTATGGGAAAACTTTAAAATCCAGAAATTAGAAGGAAAATTAAACAGATTTGGCATTTAAGAAGGAGGAGGGTAAAAAAAAGGCCTTTCCACTTCAGGCACTTGAAAAGAATGTGTCATTTGTGCTTCTGAATTTTGTAAAAATCTCCAGGTTTTGCAACTTGACATGTTATCAATGCATTATATATCAGAGCTGCATGGCCAACATTTCTTGAGAACTGGAAAAGCAGAGCGCATAATAAGGTGTGTTGCCCTGTTACTGTACCGTCTTACTGTTTTTCTGTGATGTTACTGTGGAGAATCCAGTTAAGGAGATTTAGAAGTTGAAGAGGAAAGTACTCAAAGTGTCATTAAATCTCTTTAAATGCTTGAGATAAATTACTCTTTAATGAGATCTGCTGTAGGTTATGCAGAAAATGGGAGAAAATACTGCATTTTATCTGCCTCTGTTTCTAGAATGTCCACAAAAGAGTCCTTGATGGCAGTCACTAATGGCATCTCTTGAGGATTATTGTATACATAAATCAGCTATTTGTGCTCTTGAGAAGTTCCTCTCCAGGATGCAGAATAGAGAACGGTGAAGACTTGTAGGCCCATGATAGAATTCTAACGGATTCCTGGTGGATTCTTGGAAAACTGTCCACGATGAAGAATGGCAAAAAATTTATTTGTACATTATTACCTGTATTTTACTTAAATCTGTTTCTACTAAGCAATGAGCACATCTGTCACTGTGTAAAGATAGCATTTGTCCGTTGTGTACAGAGATTATTTCCCAGGCAAGTTTGCACTTGGGAGAATTTTTCATTTGTATTTTTTCTTGCCGGGGAAAAAAAAGAGAGCTGTTATTAACTAGAATGGACCATTTTTAGGTGATGAAAACAGGAAATCTATAAGATACTAGTGTACTCACCTTCGTGAAATGCTGTGAGTTTTTTTAGTGTAGAGAGCCCTACTTAGTGTGCCATTGTGTGAAGGCAGCATGAACGAGGTGAATGCCATTTAGTGAGGGTAATTGCTGATTTAGTGTGAATTGTATTAATTACTTAGCAAAAAAATCTCAGTGTTGCTCAGTGTGTTCAGCCGTCATTGCTAATGACATCTATGTAAATAATGTAGGAAGAGCTCCTTCAGACCAAACTTAGAAGTTTTCTTGATCCTCTCTGCTAGCTCAGGCTTTGTTCAAATGATCTACATGTAAGAAAAGGCAGTTCATTTGGTGGTACTGATCATCTGGTGTGGTGTCTGATTCCACAAGCATTGATTAAACTAGTTCCAACCATTGGTGGACCTCCTCATCTCCTGTTGGAGTGTCAAAGCAAAGCTGCTCTTTACCTAAGATCTATATTTAGCTGTGGAGTTTATGTTTGGTACCCTGCAAATTATAACATCCTACCACTGTGAGTGTTTCTGTTGCTTTGTGGGTTGTGGGGATTTTTGTTGTTGTTTTGTTTGCTTGTTCATTTTTCCTTTGGACCAATTTTCTTAATAGTTTTCCTTGCAGTGAGAAATAATTGAAATAATCTGGGATGATATGATACTAGCCCTTGTCATCCTGAGTTTGTGTTCCTGCCGTGTTCTTATCTTTGCCCTTCAGTGGAACACCTCTGAATTTTCCCCATTTTTTTGCCTCAGTTTCCCTTAAAACAGGTTTTAGTATTTCAATATGAACATTGATTTGTAATCCCCTGCCCAGAGAGAGTCATTTGGGGGGGATGTTAATTTTGAAACATTTACTTCTTATAATCTTATGATTTATACACTGATCTAAAATTTTCTGCTGTCCCCTTAATTAAGATAATAAATCACATTTAAGTATGTCCTCTTACTGTTTCCAGCATTTTGTTTCTTTTTCTTGCTGCATTTACAAATGCATCTTGTGTAATGAATTTTCATGTATTTGAATTTAGAATACATAGTGAAACTCAAACAATGCTGTGTTTGGAACCCTATATGATAGTAGCTTTCCTGTGTAAGATCCTATTGCTCTGCTTGTGGTTTACCATGGCCAGATGCTTTCTTTTTGTGGTTTATGCGCACGTATGCACATGTTGCATGTTTTTCAGCCCTTGTCCTTGGGATGCTGCATTTAACAGTTCCTGTTTCTGAAGCAGCAAATGTACCAGGTGTCAGATCTCTGGCTTGTAATTCCCGAGGCTTTGTCCTGTCAGAACAATCTGTGCTGTTTATGTTTTCCAGCAGAGCTGGAATTCAAAACTGTCTCTTGTTTTGACTTCTCTAAGAATAGAAGTTTCCAAAAGTACAAGTGAAAGATGATGGCATTATTCTCTGTTCATATAAAATGTAGATGGATTTTCAGCATCCACGTGAAGCAGTCAATTGGAAAGTGTGTTGTTGAAGCTGGCAGAGCTCTGAGCCTTTCATTGCTTGATTATTCAGTTTAGTTCTGCTGATTCCAAAACAGTTTGAAATCTTGCACAAAGTAATTATTATCGATTAATTATACTAAATATGGAGAAAATTAATAGGTTCTAATTTTTAAAATCTATCACCCATCTATAAAATGATTTCCTTAGATTCACCTTCGGGTATGTGTTGCTCCCAAAATACTTCTCCCTTTTCATTTGTTCCTAGCAAGTAGGCTTTTCTTACAAATTGCATTTCAAAGGTAACAATCTTGAAAAGTGGTCATACTCAGGATATCGGGGACAGCATGTGGGAGATTGAATCTCACTTTAATATAACTGGATATTTTCACCCAGCATATGATGGTAAGCCTGTTGTGGTAAGTTTTCTCAGGTTACAGAACACAGATCTTTCACTCCGTGAAACATAGCAGAAAGATTTGTGTTCTTGCATTTTCACAAACCTCTATGAGAAGAAACTGGCATTTTGTTTATTTAGTTACTTTGATTTTGTAGAGTGAAAAATGAGAGAAGTGATGGTTCAAATTTTTTTTTAATGTTAGATCCATCCTGTGCTTGCTTTCTACTTCTGCTGCCTTTGCAAAATGGTTTTGTTCTTTAAAATAAGGATTTAAATATTAATCATTATTAAATACTTGCATGAATAGCAGCAAGGTACGAATTCAGGTTTGGTTTTCACTGAGGAAATTACAAAGAGATGAGCAGTGTTCTTTTTGGGAATATCTCCTACATTTGGAATGCATGTTTAAATTAACTCACCTAACCAGTAGTAGAACTGGCAGATGTTTTCAGGAGATGCACACTGTTATGCTTTTCTTTGACTGAATTAATGAAAGCTTTACCTTTAATGTGTGAAATGTTTGGAGTTGGAGAAAGGTACCAGATGCTTCCTTAGAAGTCTTGCTAAAAATGTGATGAACGTGTGAAATCTTTACTTGCTATTCAGCGAATGAAGCCTTTTTGTATGTTGCAAGTATAATTTAAATTCTCTTTCAGACGGCATGTTTTGTGAAATGTTTTTTTCTTTTTTATTATTCATCTGTAGGATCCTTCAGAGAAATCGGAATCCTTTGCATCCATGTTGAGACGCTCTCCTTTAATTCAGATGGGGCCTGCCAAAGATAAAATTGCCATTGGTCAAATATTCCATGTTGTAGAAGATGATCTTTACATAGATTTTGGTGGCAAGTTTCACTGTGTGTGCAAAAGACCAGAAGTTGATGGAAAGTAAGTAATAAACTTATGGTAGGTGATTGACCTCTGTGAATGACATCCTGAATTGCTTAGCTAAAGGGACTTGGAACATCTTCTGGACTGACTTTGGATAGTTGGTGAGAATTCTGGGGTTTAAACTGTGGAAGTTAAATGTCTTGTGCAGAATGAAAATACAGTCATAAACAGCTCTGCATGGCTCATCATTGTCTGGAATTCAGATTCCTTTACACATTTGCATTTTTGCTATCTATATTATTCCAATTTTTGATGAGCAAAAGAGGCTATTGGGTGTTTAGTTACTGAAAAAAAGGGAAATAGTTGCCAAGCACTGTTTATTAAAATACCTGGGAGTTTTGTGGATATGGAACTTCAATCCCATGTAAGTAGTCCTCTTAGGCAGTAGCTGTCTCTGCTAAGCTTAGATACATGAGGTGATGTACTGGAGAGTTCAGGTGTTATTTGTGATAATACTTTTCATAGCAGATGATCAGTGCTAATGTGGTCAAATATTCCATATTGTAGCAGGTGATTTTACATAACTTTTGGTGTCAAATTTTACTCTGTTCTGAAGTAGAACACCTGTGGTGGAACTAGAACAGTTGTGCTGGGGAATACAGTATTTAGAGAGCTACAAGATAAGAAAGCAGTGAATTCTAGTGGAAATAACATTTATAGGACTTCTATTTGGCACCTTATAATTACGTATTATTCAAAGATCTCTTGTCTGTTTCATTTGTCTCCAGGTTGCTTTAACAATTGTTTCTTAACACGTAGGCAAAACACCATCTTTTTGAATTCATAGCATCAGAATATTTTAGTCCATCTCTCTTCCCTCTGTTTTCCCTACGAGAGTAGAAGCATCTTTGTTAATGTGCAACATCATCTTTTTTTAAACATTAAATATGATTCCTGTGATAATCAGTTCAGAAATAGTTGATTTAACAAGAAGAGATTTAACAGAAATAATCACACGTTTGTGTCCAACTCTGTTATAGTATTTTATCAGAGCACTTTTGTACTCAGCTTCTTTTTTTGACAGATCTGTGACTTTCAGAGCAAATGTGTGTGATGTCCCAGGATGAACCGAGTCCTTTATGCCCATCCCATTTGGCAGCAGGTGAATATTTTCTTAGTCTGTTGCTGCTACTGTAGTGATAAAGCCCTTGCTGCTGTTTGCATCTCTTGGTAATTCCAAATCAAGATCAGCTTTGCCTTTCCCAATCCCATTCTTGCATGCCTGAGGAGTGTTTCTATATTAGTCTCAACCTCTGAGCATTTGTTTGGTTTTGTGGTGGAGTTCAGACCGTAGCTCCCTGTTCAGCTGCACCAGCCTTCTGCCAGGCCTGCTCGTTCTGCTCATTGGGAAAGATCCTTGTGAAGTATTGAGGAGTTTGTCCTTTCTCCTAGAGTGACTTTATGATGCCTGTATCCCCAATCGTCTGTTCTGTATATTGTGTTCTGCACCTTTAAGGTGATTCTTAGAGTGCAATTTGTTTTGAAGACTATGTTATCTCCTCACATTCCTCTCCAGGACACTCTCCCTGTGCAGCAGCGGCTTGGTCGGACTGCTGCGGGACAGAGATCTCCTGTGCTTTTTAGTTGGTTTTAGCTAGCTAGGGCAGAGAACTGGTTTCTTTTTCCTTTTCTTTTTTTCCCTTGGGACTGTTTAAAACTGCTCCGGACTGAAAAGACAGAGGAGAATTGGAAGATCACCCCTGTGCCCCTTTGGGCCCAGGACGGCATTTTTCTCCAGCACCGGAGGACCTGATAAGAGACAGAGAGAGACGAACTGCATCTACAGCAAGGACTTTTCTCAATTTGCCATCTCACTTCAATGGAAGGTTTTAGTGTTTCATGTTATTCATCCTGTGTGCTTGTGGGATTTTTTTTTTCTTTCCTTTTTTTTTGTTAAATAAATAGCTTTTTCCACTTTTCTCCAAGGAAATTTTTTTCCAGACCAGTTGTCGGGGAGGGGCCATTTGGGTTTGTTAATTTTCAGAGGAACCTCATTTGGGAGGTTTCCTCCCAAAATTTGCCCTAAACCAGGACATCCTTACAGATCTTTGATGTTTTCTGGGCACCTATTCATGTCAGGACAGCTTCTCTACTCTGAATAACCTGAAGTCTACTGTCCTGAAGCCTAGATCTGTCTTCTGCCACTTTCCCTTCTCGCTTTCCTTCAGCACGGAAGCTCTCATTGGTGGTCTTTGCAGCTGAGACAGACATCAGCTATCACATTCCCAAGCAGTTCTTTTCTGCCTGTGTGTAACAAGTCCAGCAGAAAACCTTTCCTTGGGTTGTCTTGGCACCTCTGGTCACCAGGGCACTCGCTCTGATTGCCTGCTCCCCTCCATGTTTGTTCCTGCTTGAGCACACCTCAGGACATTTGAAGTGCCTTGTGACAATCAAGGCCTGCAATTGTGAGGTGGCTTCTGGTTGTTTGAATGAAGCTTCACCCACTCCCTCTTCCCGATCACACGGCTCACAGCAGACACGCACCATGAGTCTCTGTTAGTCTCCTCTCCAGTTTTGGCCCCTGGCTCTGAACAGCCTCCTTGCATGATTCATAGCAAAGTTTCATGCTCTCACCTCCCTTTCTTGCTTCCCCTGCAGCCTCTTTGCCTTGACCCATGTTTGCTTGCATGGTTCTTCCCAGGTCTGGGGAGGGGGAGCTTTGTGTTTATCTTCAAATCCCTAACTGCGATTCACTCAGCTTGTGAATGCTGGACCCACCACTCGCTGTTTCCTTGTGTGGTGTTATTATTTTGTTATGGTGCTCTGGAATACTGAGATGGCAAGACAAACTGGGGGAAAGGAATGAAAGATGTCTTCCTTGAAAAGCTCATAGGCAAACAAGCATCTGGCCACTCCTTTGCTTTCATCTTACGCTCAGTAACTTACACCTTTCCTTGTGGTGCATGTTGCAGAGGTACAGGAAGATGAGGCCCAGGAGAGCTCTTGTTGGAGCAGGTGCTTAAGAGTCAGTTGTCCACTGAACCCCGGGAATATAAGCCTGGGGCTGAGAAGATCTCAGCCAGTTATATTTTTGACTGCCTTTTCTAATGATAAAAACAAGCATATCCCTCTAAAACTTGTTTATACTTCCTTCTTACTTCTTTTGAGTGGGAGTGGAGAGATGGAATTTAATAGTCTGGGTATTTTTAATGAAATTAAATTTGGTACTACAGGCAGTAGTTCCCAAAATAATAGAGACAGCATTTACAACATGAGGATGTAGTGGCAGTGGATATAGTAGTGTTGCTACTCTGTGTTTAAATGACTTAAAGCATTCATTTGAGATGTAGGTGACTGATTCAAATCCCTTTTCTCCTCAGTTCAGACCAGAAACCTGAATTTTTCTCAGCCTACTTGTTTAAATGCTATTTAGAAGACCTAATCCTCTAAATAAAAATAATTAAATAAGAAAGCAAATAATGTAAATAAGTCTTGCCAACTTTTTCCAATTTATTGTTTCTGGGATTGGAATTTCTAAAATTTACCTGAATTTACAAAAAAATTGCAGTAGTAAGCAATCTTTTGCTATTTATGTTAAGAGGTATCTCTTGAGGACATATGCTTTTGATATTTCCTTGGTCGTTTGGCTTTTTTCTCACCAGAACTCAACTATTTTCATGATATTATAATACAGTTTTCTTTTTCTTATATGATGTCCTGTGCTCTTTGAAAGTGTTACAGTTTACTTGAAAAGAAACAAAAGGTTCTTGAGTGTAAAACTTACTCTCTTGAATTGCTCAGTCCTATTCCTAACAGTTGTGATTTCTTGGAATGTCCCTGTAGTGCTACCACCGTGTGGCCATAAGAAAGGTTTTCACCCTAAAGACTATATTGGGTAAAAAAGCAACTGAAAAAAAAAGGTGCCCCTCAGTTGGAAAATTGGAAGTAGTTAAATAAATACATTTTTCCCCTCAGTTGTACTAGAAGAAATTTCAGCTTTAAAAAAGCCTGCAAAACACCTAGGCCAAAACCTCAAAGAAAACACCTTTGAGGAACCTTTAAGGAAAAGAAACCTTGGAACAGTAATGGAAAATTTAAATTGAATAAACGTTTGAAGAACCTGCTAGCCATTATTGTTTGGTTTCATTGATTTTTCCTTTTTTTTGGACAACTGTTTCATAGAATTGCAGAAAATACATTTTGTTATCAGCATTGATGGTATTGAGATTGGAAGAATGCATTGGCTTAGAGATCAAATATATTGTTAGTAAAATCTCACTGGGGTCAGACAAGGATGTATTTGATTATAAATATCATTCTAATTTTGTTATTTGGGGTTTATTTACTGTGTCAGGAGTATTTATTACCCTTATGATTTCAAGATCTCACGTAATATATGCTGTACTTAGTAAAATCCACTGCAGTTAGTAAACAAGTTTCTTGATACACTCTGACTTAAATGCTTTATTAAATCTGCATTTTATGCCAACAGCACAGCAATTGTGTTAAATATCCAAAGTTTACATAAATGAGAACAGGTCTGTAGTAAAGTAAGATCCCTTTTCAGCAATGGGAAGAAAACATTTTTTTTTCTCTCTTTTAACATACAGAGGAATTGAAGTCCTAAAGAAGAAAGTGTCTGTCTTAAAACTCCAAATAAGCAACAACTCAATCCATGGCAAAAAGGTGCTGTTAAAACCTGCTTCTGTCATTATCAGATGGAATTCCTGAGAAGCAGAAAATACGGGAAGGGATTGTGCTGACACTACCTCTTGCATGGTCTGCACCTGTACTGTTAATGACCAATTCCCATCAAAAGCACAATGGCTTTCAGCAATTTTTTAAAACGTAGGATTGCAGGACCAGCTTCCAAAAAGGATTAAACTGCACCTCTCCATGCCAGTCTAATGAAGCTTTATTTTCAAAGACTGCTGTAACCCTCCAGCAACTCCAGTATTATCAGGCTGTAGGATCAGAAAGACACTTCCTTTATGCTTGAGTATGCAGCTGGTGCAGGGATTTCCAGTATATCCTGTGGCAATTTTACTTGACACCTTTTATACAGTGCATATTTGCCAAACTTACATAGTAGAGAAGGGAAGAAATCATTTGATGCCGGTTGTGATTTAGAACATGACAGCTTAATAAGCACCATAAAATATTACCTAATGCTATTTCTGCAAATTGTATCAAAATATTTACTGTGTTTGAATGACTGCCAGGGTGAATTTTATTTGGGAAACATTTTAAATTCTTCTCTTTTTGTTCTATTTTTAAAATATTTTATAGATAAGGTCAGAATAGAATCCAACTTAAACTAATCTGGTTTCTTAGATTAGGTAATGTGAATAAGGCTGGTTATTTTCTAGCACATTCATTTTATTAAGACAGTCTTAAATTTATGTTGAAAGTAATGTTTATGTTTAAAGGCTCTGGTAAGATTAAAAAAATTAATTTTCTAAAAAAAGTAAAAGAGGTGCATGAAGAGAGATGCTCTTTGTGGGAAAGAATTTCAATAAGACACTGTTTGGTTTAGTTCCAGTTTGTGTTTTAAACAGAGTCTCCATGTGTTAAGCTGGAGGGTAAGTTTGGAGTTAGCTACTCTGATTTGATGCCGTGTGAATATGCTTTTTGAATGAGTGCATCTCAGCCAGAATGAGCTGCCTCACACAAAGCACCCTGCTCTCTCTACAAGGGGACCTGTCAGTGTCTGGTTCAGTCTTTGCTTGCTGAACCCTCCTTTCCCTGACTGTTGTGTATGTAATGGTGCAATATTACTATGAAAAGGGTTAGAGAGAAATGGTGGAAACACAACTTTCTAACTCTTTCCTTTAAAATATGTAATGACCAAACAACTTGCAGAAGGCTGTATTGATTGAGAGACTCAGCATTCAGCTCCCAGTCCCAAGGCATTTGCTCGCTCTTTGTCAGGGGAATCACAGGCATCAGATTCATGTTTAACCATGTTTACTCCTCAGAGTGTATATTTCTTCCCTGTTCTATACTGTTGCTGACTGGAGTGGTGCTGGTCTGCTAGCCTGGCACATCCTTTGGCTCTCAAGGCTTGAATGTTGATGGAACTATTACTGGGGACGAAAAAAAAAAGAGAAGAGGCAATTAATGTGATACATAAAACATATCTTTCTGCAGTAATGCTGGGTTTACTTGTGTTTGTTTTTACAGTGGTCTCCTTCCTTTTTGCTATCAGTTGCCAGCAAAGTAGCACTAATCTGTAATATGTAATTCTCAACAGGAAAGAAGGAAATTGCTAACCAGCAGTACAAGTGATACAATAAATGATGCTTTTGCAAGTACCATTTTCAAAATTATGCAGATGCAGAAAGAACAGGTAATATGAAATGGACTGGCAACCTATAGAAACTTAGTGATTTCTTAAAAATTATTTATGTGTGTTGAAGTTACTGATAAAATGCACAGGATGCTGGATGGTGTGGAAAACTGCTTTTGATTTCATGATGATGTCTTGCTTAGAAAAGCAGGTCCACTGAGAAATGTTTTTTTAACTCCCTGCTTTGGTGTGTGAGGGAAGGAATGCAGTTCTGACAGAGTTTTCTTATTCTATTTAGGTGTTCAAATCACTGCTGTTAGCTCACTGGCATTAAATCAGTGGTTTCTTCCTTTCCCTTCTTCCCTTTCGTTGTAGTTTTCATTCCCAACAGATCAGTCTTTTTCTTACAGGTTTGTCTAGAGTATTCACACTGTAAAAAAACTCTTACAAGAAGATTGAGAAAATGTGTAAGCACTCTGTCGTGGTTTAGGAACAGCTCTCCCCAGTTTAGTGCACCCTTGCCTCAAGATTCTCCCACACCAGATGCCTCTTGCTTGCCCTCCTCCTCTTTCCTCCCTTTCCACTTCCTGCTCTGGGGTAGAATTGAGAAAAAGATGAAAATTAAGGGTTGAGATAAGAACAGTTTACTGGAAACAGCAATAAGATCAGAAAACCAAGAGTAACAGCAGCAATATTAATAACAGAAATGTACCAAAGAGGGTGATTTACATGCAGAGATGCGCACTGAGGACCCTGATGACAGGTTTCCCCCTTCTGCTATGATTTTTCTTAACCAAGCCATGCCCTTCTTCCTGGAATCCAGATTCCCTTATCTCCACCCCTGGCAGTGATGTGAGATAGTGTAGAATAACAACCTAGGCATGCTCATGGCTCCAGGCTCTGCTCCCTCACAGCTACTGTGGACATTTTGTCCTGTCCCTTGCAGGAAATGCATTATCTACCTTCCTCCCTTCCTTCCTCCCTCCCTCCTTCCCCCCTTCCCTCCCTCTTTCCTTCCTTTGCTGCCATTGCCTCATTCATATGCTCTACTGGTAACTATTTATACCTGATCCAGGCTCATTCTCTGTATTTTTTTTTTTCAATACTGGAATTTAATATATATTTCCAGTATAAATACGATGTTACATTTCTAACTAATTACAAATTTGTATTGTTGTATCTATTCTGCATTATGCAAGTTAGTCCTTTTTCAGCTTGCATATTATTGCTCAGCTTTTTACCAGTACTTTACTACTGAACTGCTAGAATTTGCAGTTCTGTTGCGTGTTTTTAAGCAGTTACCATGCTTTAGATGTTGCTGTATTGCAGCAGTACATGATATGTTCCTTCTACTGTAACATTTTTGGAAAGTTTTTGAAATAATTTTTGCTCATTTATGCATAATTAAAGCAGAAATTACAAAACTTACTAAAATACCTGGTATTATAATCTTATTTAGTCAACATGACCACTTACTCACAAAGTTATCTTTATTCTTTTGTCATCAGCTGAGATTTTTTTTTGAGTTGTTTAGTTTTTTCATTTGTTTGGAAAGTATTTCTTGCCTATTAAAAAAAAAAGAGAAGTAGTTACATAGGCAAGCATGAAAATTTGTACATCTATATGACAGAGATTTCCTTTGTCCCTATAAGGTCAAATGGTTTAGGTCTATCAGTGCCATGTTGCTGATATTTGTAACACTAAATGGCTATCTGAAATCAAAGCAGTCTTTGTACTTTTCTGCTTCTTCTTCCAAGTTCTCCTACCTATCAGGTAAGCATCTTCTTATTGGAGGGCAAAATTCCTCTGCATTTTGAAAGATGAACTTAGACTATGTTACAATTTTTGAATTGTTAAGTAATGATGTCCTGTTCAAATTTCCTGCAGTATAAAATGAAGAGTGCACACACACTTTCCTGAATCTCTTCCAGTTTGGACCTTTTATGGAAAACATAACCAGACAGCCGGTCTCCACATTGTGAAAACTGGTCTCGTTCTGTGATTAAAATTATGAGAATGTCATGTTGAAATTCTCTGTGGACCAAGGTGGTTTTCACTAGTCATCAGCAAACTTGCGTTTTGCCACTCTGGTCAGACTTTGGTCTCCAAATATGCCCAAATACCAGGGAGAAATGGTAAGCAGGACTTATGATGTTGTCCTGTTCCCACATACCAACATTGCAACTTAGAAAGGAAGCCTTATTATTTATATTGAAGAGGGCTGAATTCAAGGAGGTGGCAGGAGCTGCCTTTTCTACAAAGCTTCCATATAGTGCAATTCAGCATCGCACTGAGCCCAAACAATGCTCGTGGTGCCACTCTGTCTGCTGTCGAACAATTTCAGCTCGCTTTTTTTAAAACAGGCACGAAGAATAGCTGTGTGATTGCAAACTTGGACTGTGTGCTGCAGAAAATAACCTCCAACTTATTTATAGCACCGTGCATTTTGGAAATGGTAGCATTTTTATCCCCTATGGACACAGCTTATTATTTGCTTGGTTACTTTACAATTGTGGCTGTTTTTGCCACCCACTATATATCATTCTTCAATGGTTATTTTCAACCACAAATGGAGGTGTTGGCTTTGTGCGGTTCTGTTATAATACACAAGACAGTGCTTTCAAAGTTCCTGGAGCCCAAAGTCTGTAAACATTTTTTTGGACTACACTATTAGCTTTTCATCCCAGATAGATACTTTAGAGTTTAGTTAGTGTAATGATACCATGGGACAGGTGTTGGTTTTCAACAGTACAGCTAGTCCATATTAATGAGGCAGCATTTGGTACAGAAAATACAACATAGACCTAGGAATACGGCTGCAGCAGTGCCCATGAGCCTGCTAATCAATTTTTATCCTTAGGTTTTGCTTCTGTCATTAGTTTACAGTAGCAGAGTTATGAGATCCAATGACCTTTGGAAGAAAAAACCCTCACAAAACTAGTAGCATTTACTGATAAAAAAAAAGTTTTGCCAGTTCTGTTTTCCCAGGGCATCGTGATAAATGAGAGATGGAATATGCTGTGTAAAATGTCTTGCGAGAACAAAGCAGACCATAGGTGGCCTGGAGCTTTTTTGGCAGTGTCAAAGTCTGTAAATACTCTTTTAAGCTACACTTTTTTTCATATGTGGACGTGCACACATACATGATAGGAAAAAAAAAGTCTTGGGAAACTTATTACTGCATTGGAAAGCTTGAATGTTGTCTGCAGGAGATGAGTATTTAAACTCTCTCTTTTCCCCTAATCCAGGTGCTAGCTGTCAAGAACTGCAGAAACTAGAATTACAAACTCATGACTTGGCAGAAGAATTAAAATTGTTTCTAGTATTTTGTTCTGAGATTTATGAGAATAAATGACTTGAATCTCTGTCTGCAGCGTATTGGGAATTTTCCCCCCTCAGTTTTGAGAAAGCCTTGCTGCTAGCACACAATTTCACTTTACTCTAGTAAAGTGTAATTAATTTCCTCAATAGCTCGACAAGGCTCACAGAACCTCAGCCAGTCCAGATGCAGAAGATTATGGATTTTATTGAAAACTCTTAAAACGCTCCCCCAACGTGTTTTACTCATTGGTGACTCTGGGTGAAGTGGATGAGGTAGGCTCCTACCAGTTATACAAACATGGTACTTTTCGGGAGTACAGGCAATTGTACTTGACTAAACCACAGAGCAAGTTGCAGATGTTTCTGGCTTAAAGTCTGGTCAGTTTGACCTGTATCTGTAAGAGAAGTAAGGGTTAGATGAAAAAGCAGTCCCGGTTATTGTAGCAGTATAACTGCTTTTATTAGGTTGGGTGTAACTGGGCACTAAACCCTCTTGTCAGCATAGTGAGTTGGGCTGCAGTGCTGTGCTGATGTGGCCTGATTTCACTTTGAGAGACAAGTTTGGCCTAAACTGGCTTGTGTGCTCTGCGTGGCAATCCTCTGGGAAGTGTGGACTTGTCCACAGACAGAAGCTATTTAGTTTCTTGGTTGAGAAACTGAATTAATGATGTTTGGGCCCAAATGTGAATTATAAGTCTTCATATAACAAAGATTTTACTCAGGAAAATTAATGCTATCATATAACCATGGAGTGATAATTATTCACCCCTCTGGAATAGTTTCAGTAAGTGAGTCTGAGAAGGGAATTAACACAGCTAGGGAAACACTGCAGGTAATATATATCAACCTCAAGCTCTTAGAAGGCATGAGTCAGGCCTCCCACAAATAATGATTTTTAAATTGTTTTTATTTTTTTGTTTATGTCTTTCTGAGTTATTTAGTTTTTGGGTTCACATATTTTTTTAATTTGGCAGATTAGGAATTTTTAATTAAACTTTTTTTAAAAAATGGCAATTGATCTTCTGTAACTGATAAAATGGTCGATATTAGTAAAGCTGGAGATGTACAGAATTATTTCACTGATAATTCCTCTCAGTCTGCTATATAACATGAAGATTACTTAGGCTGGGGGCCATTAACTAGATGTATACCCCAGGGGTCAATAGTGGTCCTATTTAACATCTTAATTCATGACCTCAGTGATGGGACAAGAATGTATCTTCAACAAGTTTGCTACAGACTAGGAAGGAGGAGTTGTTGCACAGGGTGGTTGTGCTGCCATCCAGAGTGACCTCAACAGGCTGGAAAAATGGTGTGATGGAAACCTCAGGAAGTTCAGCAAGAGGAGCACGAAGTCCTTCCCCTGGGATGGTGCAATCCCAGGCACCACTACATACTGGGACTACTGGGATGGGATATGAAGCAGCTTCCCAGAAAAGGCTTATGGGGTCCTGGTGGACACCCAAGTCAAGCATGAGGCAGCAGTGAGCCTTTGTGGTGAAGAAACTGAATGGTGTCCTGGCTGCATTACACAAGCAGGTGGCAGGATGCAATCCTTCTCCTCCACTTAGCCCTGGTGAGGCCAGATCTGGAGTGCTCTGTCCAGTTCTGGGCTCTGCAGTTCAAGAGACTGCAGTGAAGGACCCCTAAGTTGCTGGAGGGACTGGAGCATCTCTCTGATGAGGAAAGGCTGAGAGAGCTGGGGCTGTTCAGCTTGGAGCAGAGAAGGTTCAGAGGGATTTCATCAATGTGTGGAAATACCTTGAGTGGGCAAAGAGTACAGAGCCAGGCTCTTATCAACAGTGCCCAGTGACGGGACCAGGGGCAGTGGGCACACACCAACACACACAGGAGTTTCTTTCTGAACATCAGGAAAGAGCTTTTTACTGTGAGGGTGACTGAACACTGACACAGGCTACCCAGGGAGGCTGTGGAGTCTCTGTTCTTGGGAGTACTTAAAAGCTGTCTCTGGCCATTGATGATTTATTTAGTCACGCGTTTTTATTTGAAGTCACCGGTCCGTACAGAGGGACGGTTCAGCAGAGGGAGGAGTGGGTGTTTACAGCAGCTTGGAATAGGCCCAAAAGACTGATAAAATTAATTCTGTTAACTCCTACACACCAAACCCATGACAGATGCTTTTCTTCCCCTGATGCTTTCTGCAACTCCTTGTCAGCCTATTTAGATGGCATTATCCAACCAGGGCACAAACCCAGGTAAATTCCTACAAAGCAAGGTAAGGCTTTTAAGGCTGAGTGTTGCCAAAGTATGTAGGGTATTTGGCTGCTTTACTGCAAGTAGGCAGCACAGCGATTCTGAATTAAAAAATGCATGGTGTTTAGAGGCAAAAATAAATAACATTTTATTACGTCTGTTATTAAAGACTGATTTATTCTCCTTTTCTGCTCACTAATATGCTAACAAAATTGACAGTCCTTGCTTCTTGTCTTTTCACATGCACTTGTGTGGAGCTAGGACAGGAATAGCAAATGAGTATAATTTTTGTATCCAGTGTTTTAGAGCAAGAAGCAGAAGGAATAGTACTAAAGCAACACTTAGGTTGTGGGTATATGCCCTTGCTGAGTAAGGAGCATCTGATAACACTGTCCCTGCTGTTGTATTTGCTTGTCTGACTTTTCTTAAAAAAAGACAGAATGTTCCAGATAGAATTTAAAATTCTAGGCAGGTATTGCTGTTGTGCTAGAAGAACTGCAGTGTAAATAAAGACCCATATATTTAAAAAGAAAAAAGGGGGTTTGGGAAAGTGTTCTAAGAGTATTCAGTAGCTGTTAAAACTTGCCTTAATAGATTTTGGAGTCTGTGTGTGGTCACTGCTGCCATGGCTCTGTCAGCATTTTAGTCACAATAGCAGCCAAGCAGGGATGCAGATATCTTTTGCTTTGTGAACTTGCTGAACATAGCCATGATTTATGGACACTGAAATGTGAAGTATGATGAGAACCAATCATGGAACATTTTTTTAATACAAAACCAAAGCTATTTTTCCTTCTGTGATAGCTGTAAAGAAAGGCAGATTTTCTATTTTCCCATCTTAGCATTTTACAATTTTTTTTTTCCTAAAGAGCTTAAAATCCAGTCCCAATTTGGGTGAGAAATAACAACAGCCCCCCAGTTCTTTAAATACTGAAGGGATTGTTCTGAAAAATACTGAAGCTATATTTTGAATAATCTGCTTTGAGACTTGGCAGGCTCTAATCACATGGAAGAGCACACATAATGTGGTTACACTGTGTGAGCATGTACCCACTTAACCAAGAAACTGAGATATGACTTTAAAGGCAGAGAAATAACCATTGGGTACAGCAAAAAATGCCAATCTTTTATTAGTGTTTGGTGACTTTTTGTTAGTAGGGTAAGAGGAAAAAGGATCAAGCAATTTTTTTCTTTGATTAATGATCTTATTAGAAGAAATGAAGATAACGTACATGTCCTCTGAAACTTCTTTTTTTTATTTTCAGAGTAGTTAGCAGGCCTTGCAAAGGCAGTGAGATCTTACTGAATGAGTTTCATGATTCCTGTAAAACTAAGTGAAGCGTTTCTTCATGGAAATGCTCAACATGCATATTTAACCTGTCTGAAATCTTCTGGAAGTAATGGAGTGTTAGTTTAAATATTAAATTTTTTGAGAAATTATAATCTACAACATCAGATCCCTGTCCGAGTTTTCATGTCTTTTCCGTACATCATAAAGAAATGTAAGTAGCATATGAGTTTAATTTATCTGCAATTTGTACTCATTAACTTCAAGTATTAACATAGAGATACTAATCTCAATGGTAATTATAAGTTAATTGCTAATCTGTCCTTCCACTTAGAGAGTTCAGTTACTTCTTTTCCCTTGACTTTATATATTTGAAGTTATCTAAAAGTGATTTAATCTTTCAGATTGAGTAGTGCCTGTGCCACCTTGTTCATCTCTGGGTCCCTGCTGCCGGACCAGTCTATTACCACCTAAGTACTAGATTTTGTTCCCCTCGACGCCTTTCAAGACTGTTCTTGGCAGCTGGCTTGACAGGGCTGCTGGAGACGCGACTGAAATGCGCTCTGCTTCCTCCAGACACAGCTCAGTAAACAAGCTGTGATCCTCTGCTTGGCAGGAGGCAGAGCTGCTGCTGCTGGCAGCCTGGGAGGGAATGAAGAGCAGCAGTGATGCGTGGCAGCAAATACAATATCCTTTTCTGGGACTTTGACTTGAATAATGCATCGCTGTAATGTGGAGGTTTGTGAAATACTTGCCTGCTTCTGCTGGATTTATTAAGAATATGCTTAGCTTGGGGCTGAAGTACACACCAATGGTGCACTTAGCTAAAACTAAATTATAGTAAGTGAGTGGGAAGGAATAGTGTATGGCAAGTGTAGATTATGCTAGTGTGCTAAGCTGTGATTTAGGCTTAAAAAAACAAAAATGAAGAAAGGAAGTTTGAGGGGATTTATTACAGAATCACGGAATGGTTTGTGTTGGAAGGATCATTAAAGATCATGTAGTTTCAACCCACCCACCACGAGCAGGGACACCTTTCCCTAGATAAGGTTGCTCAGAGCCACATCCAGCTGGGCCTTGAAGGGATGGGGCATACTTTCAGGGATGGGGCATCCACAGCTTCCCTGGGCAACCTGATCCAGTATCTCACCATCCTGTGATTATTTCTTTGACCTTCCTCTGGTCTCAGTCCAACAGGTCCACATCCTTCTTGTGTTTTGGGCCCAAGAGTGGGGTGCAGTACTCCATGTGGGAATCTCAGGAAGACTGAGTAGGGGGACAGAATCAGCTCCCTTGACCTGCTGGTCACACTGCTTTTGATGCAGCCCAGAGCACAGCTGGCTTTCTGGGCTTCAAGTACATTGCTGGATCATGCTGAGTGGCTTGGCCACCAGTACTCCCTCCTCAGGGCTGCTCTCAATCCATTTTCTGCCCAGGCTGTACTAGTGCTTGGAATTGCCCTGACCCATGTGCAGGACCTTGCACTTGGCCTTTGTTGGCCTTCGTGCTATTCACATGGGCTTATCTCTCAAGCCTGTCAAGGTTCCCCTGGATGGCATCCAGTGTGTTGGCTGCACCGCACAGCTTGGTATCATTGGAAAACTTGCTGTGGGTGCACTCAGTCCTACTGCTTTCACCCTCTGTAAGCTTCTTTTTTGTGTTTGAGTTTGTCTAGGAGCTCCTTGGTCATGCACTTAGGCCTTCTGGTGTTTTTGCCTAAATTCCTTGTAGTGATCTTTGAGTATTAACCAGCTTTCTTGAGCTTCACTTCCCCCTAGGGCTTTATTCCATGGTCCTTTCCATGCAGATCCCTGAACAGGCTGAAGTCTGCTCTCCTGAAGTCCAGGGTAGTGAGCTGCTGTGAGCCTTTCCCACTGCCCTAAGGATCTTGAACTCCACCATTTTATGGTCATTGCAGCTCAGGCTGCCCTTGAGCTTCACATTCCCCACAAGCCCCTCCTTGTTGGTGAGAACAAGGACTGGCACAGCACCCTGGGAACAACTGGGATTGTTCAGCCTGGAAAAGAGAAGGCTTCAGGTTGACCAAATTGCAGCCTTCCAGTACCTGAAGGGAACTTACAGGAAAGATGGGACAAGATTATTTTCAAGAGCATGTAGTGATAGAACAAGGGGGAGTGTGTTCAAATTGAAAGAGAGTAGATTTAGATTAGGTATCAGAAAACAATTCTGTATTGCGAAGATGGTGAGGCACTGAGGTGATGAGGTACAACTGAGGTTGCCCAGGAAAGTTGTGGATGCTCCATGCCTGGAAGTGTTCAAGGACAGATTGGATGGGCCTCTGAGCAACCTGGTCTAGCTGAAAGTGTCCCTGCCTATGGTGAGGGGCTGGAACTAGTTGATCTTTCAGGTCCCTTCCAACCCAAACCATTCTATGACCTCTCCTCCTTGGCTCCTCTATCACTGAAGATGGACATTACCATCAACATATTGCCGGAGCCTTCTGGATTGTTTATCCCCTGCTGTGTCCCTCCAGCAGGTATTTGGGTGGTTGAAGTCCCCCATGAGGGTCAGGGATTGTGAATGTTGCATCTGCCTGGTCTTCCTGGTCAGGTGACCTGTAGTGGGCTGTAATGTCACCTGTCCCTGCTCTCAGTTTAATCCTGACCCATAAGCTCTTGGTCTGCTTTTCAGCCCTTACCATTTAGAACTGGTAGAGTTTGACTCCATTTTCTTCACATCATAGATCAAATTTGAAAGGCCTTTCTCTGAGAATTTCCCATTCATTGTAAGAAAAAAATAATCATGCTAGATGTTCTTCTAGCTTTGTTCATCAGCCTTTAGATCTATGAATATTCCTGCGGCAAGATATTTAAGGACCGTAAGATTAATTAAAAGGTTAGGATTTTCCTCCTTTAAAGTCAATTAAAAACTGTTCAGTAACATCATGGATCAGATCCTTGATAAGATTGCAGGCATACTTTGGCATCAGTACTTTTACACAGTCAGTGCCAGGATACTCAAGTGCAGTCGTATATCTTATATCTAGTGTGCAGAGCAGGCAGGCCTGCCTTATTTAAATAAGGCTCTGTGTAGGTATAAATACTAGAAATTCTAGTGCTGTTTTAAAATAAAGTATCTGAGGATAAAGTCTTTACATATCTTTAAGGTTACTTGCTCTCAACTTGTTTGCCAAGAAAAAAAGTCAAAACTTCAAGACTCCCAAAATCTTTCTGACTAGCTCACACATAAGGAAACTTTCAATTTGTGGGTTCAATTCCTTTTTCTGGCATTAAACACAACTTTTTTTTTAGTACTGGAGCTTTCTTCTGTAACTGCTTAACATAATAACATTCTAGAATTTTGAGCTTAAAAACTTAAATTGAAAGAGCAGTAGAAAACATGCTGTTACCATCTTTGCTATTAGTGGTAAAATAAACAATATTCTTTGTGTTCCATTCATGGAAATCTAAGGATTTATTTATTTTACAATACAATCTTCTTCTCCTTTGTGTTTTCCCCCTTTTTTTTTAACCAATTCACCGTCTTAAAACATACAAAACAGTTCCTTCTCTTTGACTTCATTAGGCATGACTTTTATCTTTAGTATGGTCTGCATGAGTTAAAAAGCAATTGCTAAATCTCTTACTAGCTTTATGCTAATCATTCATAAACCTCAATACTCCTTGCAAGCAAAGATTTCACTCCTTAGAAAAAAGCCTGCATATTTTGCATATTGTATAGTGAATAGCGTCCCTGCTCACTTCTGGGGGTTTGGAACTAGATAATCTTTAAGGTCCCTTCCAACCGAGGCCATTCTATGATTCTGTGATAGAAGCAGGTGAAGGTAACACTTCTGATGTTGTGCTAGAGGGCTACTTTGGTTTCTTAAACATGCTCACAAGCATGGTAATGTAAATAACAGAAGTGCCATTTCCATAAAGGGAAAGTTGAAAAAAGAAATCAATATTTGAAGAGTACCGATAATCTACATAAAGTGTTTTTTTCTTTTTTCTGCTAATAGATAACTAAGATGTGCATGTGCAGTATCATGGATGTGTTAAATTTTCCCTGACCCATTGTTTGCACAACCTAAATGTGTGTGAAATACAGACGTATTTAATATAGCTGTGGTTGTCTTGTTACCCTTCTCGGTTCCGTTGAGCCTTTGCGGTGGGGATTTAAAAACACAACTCCGCCCTTACCATCTTTGATGTACCTTTTGAAGGGACATCGGGCTCCTGTAATTCCAAATCGCAGGCTCAGTTTTTCGTCTTGGTCGAAGTGGCAGCCCTGAGCTGGGGGCTGCTGGGAGGGCCCGTTGCAGCGTTCCTGAGGGAGATGACACGCCCTGGTTGAAAGGCGCGGCTGGCTCCCGCACAGCGCCATCTCCCGCNCGTGGAACAGTGGCGGGGGACAAAAGCTGTATACACTGTACAAACAGGGCACTAAAGCGGCAGTACACTGACTCATTCTTCGCTCTGTGTGAGAACTGAGGGGGACTCTATTCACCGCCTTTGTGCCGGTGTCTGTCAACAGCGCTGTTTGAGGCCAGCCCCATTGTGCCGGCCAATGTTTCTTATTGACCCGAGTCTGTGCCCGCAATGTTCCCAGGGTCGAAGTTGCGAGCGAGAGAATGTTTGAAAAGGGGTAATCGTGGGCTAAATGCGTTTTGCTGCATTGTCGTCTGACCTATTAAATCTAAACTGCGGTCCGCGTTCATGCAAACAGGTAATTATGTAGTCACAGCTGCAGCCATTGACATCTGGTTACCGCCCCGTGGAAAAAGGGGACGGGGTGCACGCCTCTCCCTCCAGGCTCTCGAACGCTGAACTTTAATGATATTAACTGGAAATAGAAGGTGGATTAGCAAGACTGACAGGTCAACAAGGTGGATACTTTATCCAAGTAGGCAGAAATAAGTCTGAGTGCAGTTGCTTGGGTATTTCTGATGCCTTATGAATCAGATTTTTCCCATAGCTGCAGGCATGGCTGGGCTCTAGAACCAGTTATTATTTAAGGGTTTTAGATCAGGAGAAGAAGCAAAATAATTCTGTCATCCTGTTGTGCAAAACAGTTCTGCAGACAGCCACATTTATTTTTTATTTATTTTTTTTTGCAAGCAGCTTACAGTAGTTCTGGTCCCCATAGGAGGAGTTGCCAGGATTTCCAGATAACAGACCCTCATTATCAATAAGCCGGCATTTCAAAATGTAGTGGTACGTGTACAAGGGTGATAAAACATTCCTGGTCATAAATTATTTTAGGAAACTGGTTTTTCTTTTAATGTACTTTGGAACTGAGGGCATAGTATTTGCATGTAAATTAGTCTGACACATCCTCTTTCTCATCCCCCTCTGCTCTCTCTCTTTCTACTGAGAGGGAAGACATCTGTACATAGCATACAGAATTAATAAAAGAGCTTGCTTTTCTGTCCTGCACCACTTTCAGCACTGGGATAGATAACAACCACTATAGAAATTAGGAGAGAGGGTTACAAGGTCCTGGGTGACTTTCATGGCACATCAAAGCTGGGAGCACAGTCAGTTCTGGGCAGGGCCAGGAGAGAAGTGCAGCCAGCTGATAAATCCCTCTTTTAAGGGATCACTTGCAGGAATGAATGGTTATCTGCTTCTCCTTGCATTTGCATCCCTGTGCTGCTCCTTAGGAGTCATTTATTCTGAAGTGCTGTTGCAGTGTGGATTGTCATGAAACAGGGAGAGTAGGTGTTACATATCATGATACAAATATATAGATGCAGATATATGGATGTAATCTTCCCATATATGATCTTCTAGAATTATGGGAGGACTGAATTGCCAAAAGAGGGAAATGGTCTCCTTTAAAGGAACATCCATAGTTACAGATCAGAGAGCTGGTTCTTCAGATTCAAGGGAACCTGTTTGTGTTGTGGATCTCGAAAATCGCCCTGTGCAGTCATCTGTTGTGTACTTAGCTTTTGCTTTTTTTTTTTGTCAGTTGACTTTTACTTGATTTCTGCCTTTTTCTACTCCTTACAGGCCTCTAGGGAATGGACTGAGGTTTTTTTATGAAAAAAAAAAAAAGGCAAATTTAAGATGTGCAAACCAAAAACATTTCAAGTGTATGTAGAAATGTGTTGGCATTACCATGTTTTTCAGGCAGAGGACATTAGGGAAAGACTGAGTCCATCTGCATGCAAAAGGCAGTTAAATTACATCTTTACAATTATTTGATTCTGTGGCTCTTCAATACTTACTGCTGTAGGAAAGAATAAATTTTCTTAGTAACATTTCTGGCTATACCAGGGCTATATACAGTCTGGTGCCTGTGCGTCAATACAGTTTCTTCCAAATATATAGGAAGAATTCTGTTTGTGCATTCCCCAGGATGTATTAAGTTCATAAAAATACTAAACAAGCTTAGGAATTTGTTGTTTTTCACTTACGTAGCTCCGTCTTCTAAACCACTTGCCCATTTCTCTGCTTTAAAAAATGAATATTCAAAATAGAGTATTTCCTTTTCAGTACCTGCTGGTTTTTAGAATAAAGGGAGTACCCAGGAATGATGTAATCTAAAGGACTGAGTTGTCTAAATCAGTGTTCTCTTCAGCTGTATTATCTGTAGAGGAGATAAATGAGACTGAAGATTTATCCTGTAGAGGTCTGTAAATGCCTTACGCTCCTTAAAGTACTTTAATTCTATAACTATGAAAACCTGTTCCACTTCAAATAGGAAAAGTCAGGATGAATTTGAAATGGAAATTCTTAGTGGAGATCAAGAAGCTTCCTGGTTAAATTGTCTTTTTCCCTGACTTACCTAATAAATAAAGCTTGATCAGACTTTTAATTTGGGTACTCCAGTTTTGATGTTGTGTGCATCCTGTGATGTCTCGGCTGTAATTCTCAACTGTCTCTTTATGTAATTCAGAAATATTCTTCGAAATATAAGAATACGCTTTTCAAAGAGGCAGTGTTGACTTATTTTTAGATATGTCACCCAACTTACCGAAAAAGGCATTAACCACTGCAACATTCTTGTATGTTTGGAAGGTAGTGCTGTATAATGGAAGAAAAGTTGAAAACATAGATACGGGAATTATGTGCTCAGTAGTTTGGAGCAATAAGGTAGCACCATCAATGTAATCAAGGGAAACCTTGCATAGTATACATAGTTTAGCCTCATGCTTCAGCAAACAAGACATTATAGACAAAATTCTTATAGTTCTAGACAAAATAAGAGAGCAGAAGTAAAGAGTTCTTGGATATGCACTGAAGACTGATTACCAGCACATGCAATATGTGTACTCATACTCAACATTTCTGGCCTGCACTTGGTGGAGAATAACTTCAGTGAGGGCTCTGAGGTTCTTTCTGAAGTTGTTATACTTACTGGTAAAGTCAACCTCGACTATGATGCATGTTTATGCAATTTACATATAGTGCATATATAGGCATAATCTAAATGGCCTTAGTTTCGTGTACCTTTCTGAGAAGGAGAATGAAGTGTGATTAAAAACAAAAAAAGTTGCTATGAGAAATTAGTTGGCTTGTTTCAACAAAGGGCCCCAGGATATCGTAACCAGTGTCTAAAAAATCCAGCATACTTGGCACACATTGCCCCCATGAGTTCAAAAGAACTGTATGGAAACTGAAATGACCTTTCTAAAATATATATTTGAGGGCAGATCTTTTGAGTACAGGAAGTAATGTTCTGATAGCACCGAGTGGGACAGCCCTTTTCCCATACATGACATTTGTGGATTACAGCTATACAGAAAATATGGCAGGGAAGCATAGGAATGTACAGTACCTATAAATGAAGGCTTTCCTGCCACCACGGCTCCTTCCAGGATTTGCCTTCATACAGTCTGTGGGAAAGGCTTCATGGTTCTGTAAACACTATCCAGCTGAATGTTAGCCATTTTCCTTAGAAAAATTTTCTTCAGGTTTTTAAAAAGCACATTTATCTCAGCAGAAAACTGAAATAGCACAAAACATTTGAAATTATACTTACTAAATAAAAACCCCTCAATTCTTAAGGCCACTAGGTGATGTGCAGCATTGTCTAATAATGAGATAACTTACGAGCATGTTCATGTAACCTGTGTAGGATTCTGGATGTGTTGAAGAACTCACTGTTGCTTTAGAGAAACACAGCTATAGGAAGGATCAGATATTTTAGTTGTTTACATACTGTCTAAACCAAAGAACTTAATTTCAAAAAGGGAAAACTTGTACACAACTGAGATCAGATCAGTAATGGCTTTGGAAGACAGCTCTGGTTTTCCTGCCACTGGGGCTAATGCACAGAAAGAGCAAAGGGATGGGATTAGCTTACAAATTACTTCGTTTAGACTCTGAAAAATTCAATATTTATCTCTGCAGAGTAATCAAAGGCTCCATTACGAATGCCTTTTATACTCTGCAGTATGACGGCAGCTGGCTAGTTAACTACATTTTCTGGTTTTATAACTCTCTAGAAGTTGACGCAGTTTGCTTTTTCCTGTTGGTTTTATTGCATGTGGACATTTCCCATATTCCAGTTCAGATGATTTTTTTCCGCTAGTTACTAGAATGAAATTAACTTAGCTTTTCTCTCAGTCACCTTGTGACTTATATTGCTTTTCATTAGGGAAGATGTCCATGTACAGACAGGATGCAGTGCTTAAACAGGGGTTTTCAACAATAAAGTATAGATGCAAACAGCCTCCGCATGGGTTTCCTTTTACCCCCTCTGACTATTGTCACAGCTTCCCCTCATTCAGTTCAGAGGCAGTTCTTCTTTGTGTGAGACCAGTTGATAGTATTGATAGATCAGCAAATGTGTTTATGTTTCATCTCTTGTGAAATAAAAACTCACCTCTGGATTCTTCGGATGACCTCATTTTCCTTATAAGAACATTGCTGCTGCTCTGCAGCCTTCAAGAATAAAATGAAAAACTACTTGGAGAAGTAAAGAATTTTTAACAGCCTATTCTTGCTTTATTTTTTTGAAAGGAATTTCTGCTCTTTGACAAATTGAGGTGTTTTTCTTTGAAGGAAAATATACATGGCAATACACACCAAATTAGTGCAGGCAGAATGCATATTCACTTTTAGAAGTGCTGCTAAAAGGTATCGTGCCAACTACCTCATTAGTTCATCTTCATTTATGGAATTGGTGAGGTAAAATGTTAAGGGCTTGGAAGGGCTTGGAGACTGCACAGCACTAGTAACAGGAAAACTGCTCAGGGATTTTTAGGAGGAAGATGCTTACACCTTGGTGTTTCTGGAGAAGGTATGTGCAGTGGAGGGTTAACTCCCTGACACACCGAAGTGTCTTAATTAGAGCTTGGCAAAGAGCCATGGTCAGCAGAAATATGCAGTGCCTGAGACAGCAGCAATAACTGGTCTGAGCCTCTGGTGAACTCTCCTGCATTCAGCAGCACACTCTGCCTCTGCCTACCTGTTGTGGGAAAACAAGATACTGCTCAGACCTGAAACAAAGCAGCCAAGCATTTTCCCATCCAGCTTCACCCGTTTAGACTTTAAAAGAAAGGACGTGGAGATGTGGAGAGTGGGGAGATGCCTGTCAATAAAAATAGCTTTTGTAGCAACTCGCTGCACGTAGGGGCCTGCGGCTGAAGGAAAGGCGAGTGAAAACTGCAGAGCAAATCTGGTTTTGCACACTGAAGGGAATGAATGCAATACTTGCCTTAAAATAGGAAAATGGGAGAATTTGAAGTTTGAGGCTGAGAAGATTCTAAAACATTGATGACCTGTGGTGATGCTTTTCAAATTGGGAATTACTGCAAGTGTTTGAAGAATGAGGATGATTTACTTTTAAGAATTATTAATACTTCTTTCCCAAGGTTATAGCCTATTTACAGTCCTGGTAGGAAAAATATATCAAATTTCCCAATTAATCCTATATTATCATAGGATGGATGATGCAAATTAAATATAAAACAAAACATCAAACCTGTTACTAAAAAATTAAATTTAAAACTACTTATAATTTCAGGACTAGGTTGCTGGATCTTGCAGTAAGAAATACAAAGATACAGATTTGGGATTAAACTGAGCTGATAACGTGTCTATAGAGATGCACATTCAGAGACACAGTAGGATAGTACTTCTCTAGCTGGTGTGTCCATAAAGTGCATAGAAGGGTTTTTTACAATGCAAAAAAAAGCCCAGAATTTCTAAGACTGCACCTTGGTGTCTCTGTGAATGCTGAAGTTTCCCATACCTGTGTTAGAAAAGAAGAAAAATGTGTTGTAAGTTTGACAGATTTTCCAGAGGTACAAATAGTAATTGAGCTCTTCTATTTGTCTCTGTATTTCAGTGGAAATTAAACACCTAAATCCAGTCTGTGGAGGCCTTAGAGTTGTCCCCCTTTTGGTACAATGGCATCAATAATGCATTGCAGTCTCACTATACAAAACCACAGTACCAAAACAGTCTTCACTGGTATTAATACTTAACAATAAATAACAAGATTGAATCAAAACCACACTAGTGTGTCTCTTTAAATCTCCAGGTAGAGATTTACTTCACTTTGTCCAGACTCTGCAATACATAGTAAATCACATCAGTGACTTGCAGGTCACAGCAGAGCGCAAGTCCTGGTGCTTAGTGAGGCACTGAATGGTCATTTAATCCATGCCTGTTGTGTGCATAACAATAATCTGTTGCTTTAGCACCTCACTGGAGCATGTCTGGAGTCTCTAACTCTACCCTCGCCTATGGAGTGACAGCAGGGTGGCAGTGCCAGTGTTGGCTACACGTCAGGCTGGTGGGTACCATTGTGGACCTGTATGAGTAGGTTTTTGCTGTATAGAGAGAAATCTAAAAAAACAGCTGTGAATTGGAATTTTCAGTTTGCTGGTTTAAAAACCCACTTGGAATAAGATGGTAATGGTTCTGGAAGGCTGTCTGCTGTTTTATGCTTTTTATTCCAAGTTTGGCTTTTTGCCTGGGATTATGCATCATCTCAGATGAACCCATCAGAACTTTCTGGCAGTGATAATCCACCTTGCAAAGCAAAAAATAGGAGCTCTTCCTGTAGCATTCAATTGCAGCCCTGGCTGCTTGAGATGAGAAGGACCTTCTTTGTGAAGCACATCACCTGCTTAGGTCTTACTGTGTGAAGAAGGGTCACCTTCTACTTGAAAAAGATGATCTCTTTTAATTTGCAGTAAGTTCGGGTAGCAAAGAATTCTGAGTACTGTGGAAGATTTTCCAGTATGTGATTGGAGTTTAAGGAACTGAGCTTCTTGGGTTTATCCACCTGCATGGTAACTCTGAGACAGCCAACTCTTCTTGTGTGGGCACTTAGTTGTATGCCATGGATAGTTGAAGTGTCTCTTCCCTGCCTAGTGAAGATGTGGGTTATCCCTTCCTACAGCATCTTTGAGCATGGATATGCTTTCCTCTGACCAGACTGGTCTTGGGTACATGCAGCAACTTTCAAGTTAATTTTACGGCACAAGTTGTGTGTTTACATTTTCTGTATATGTTTTCCAGGAGAAATATTTGGACAGTCAATGACCTGATCTACTTTGTCAAATGTTTGTGCAATTATTTTAAATAAAAATGGAGGAGCAAAGTCAGTCCTTAAATATATTTCTGTGAACTGTTTGCATGTGTGTTTGTTTATTCTAAGGAATGTAGCAGATCTATGTGAATTTATATTTAGACACTTGTAAAAATAACAATTTGACCCAGTTATTTGAGAGCAGTTGCTTTATGAAAGAACTGCTAAGGATCCATTGATCCAAGACCTAACATGAGAAAATACAAATTGGAGTGTATAATAAAGATTTACAGTGAAAAACTCCATAGCTAAATTATTTGAAAATTAATTATATAGCATATGTTTCCCTCAGACTCTCAGTGTTTAATGTCTACACAGTTTGTGGAGAGAAGGGAAAAAGTCAATGTCAGGAGCTTGACATCAGTAAATGTTTTTGTGCCATCTCCCTGGCCTTCTAATAGCAAACTAGGAGGGTGGGAGCTATACAACACATGCAAAACTCTGTTAAAACCACAGTGCATTAATATCAATGGATAGTTTATTGTCTAAATGAAAATATTTAGTGAGTTTGCTTCCAAAGGATGCTGCCTTTGTTAATGGTAGCTGCCAGTATTTTCATTATTGACCAGGGCGATGAAATCCTGAGTGTGCTTGTTAAATGTGGAGGTGATGTCCAGCTGAGAGTGGCTGCTAATCCAATTTCTGGTTCCTTGAAATTGTTATAGGAACTTAGACTTCAAAATTAAGTTGACAAGTTGGAGAAGGGGTCTGAAAAAAAACTATTGGCAATCAGAAGGTACAGTTGCAAAATGTTGGACATAGGCAGAGATGGACATCAAATGGTAGACAGTGATTCTGCAGAGTAAAGTCTTGCTCTTACTGTAGTTTAAAAGCTATGTATAAAGAAAGAAAATCATATATGTCTACTTCTCCCCTCCTTCCCAAGGAAAAAAAAGTAATAAGGAATAACTTGTCTGGGTAAATATAAAGGGTATTTTTGATTAGTGTTATTATTTTGATCCATGATGACTTTTTTCATCCTTCTCATGATGGTGATCCATACAGCTTCTTACTCCATCCTTCCTCTCCATCTCCAGTTGAGAAACTAGTGAGTCTGTCCTTTTGTCAAGATGATTTTCATTTTGTTGAGAGGATTTCTTAGACCTGCTGGGGGGACAATTCTGTAGATGTCATGAAAACGGGTTGGGTTGGGATGGTGGCATTAGCCTTTCTTCACTTTGTTGGGAGGAGTCCCATAGCTGGCAGGTGTATCTGTGATATCCTCAGGCTGGGACAGAGAGTCACTGGTCAAAAAACACTTGTGGCCTTCCACAGTGCTCTGTGAGAATTCTTTAATTCACTGAAGTACAGATGGTGTGTGTTGTCACCCTGATCTTTCAGCCTTCTGGTGTGCTTCACAGTTTTTAGATATTTTCATAGTTAGCTTTCTCACACACGGGTGTTATAAATAGAAGCAATGTTTTTGTTAAGATGAAGTTAGTTTACGTTCCTCCTCTTGGAGGAATGGACAGCAGATGGACAGTTGTCTTGACCAGTGGGATGGGAGAGGTGTCAACCTTCTCCTCCAATCCCTGGTCTGTGTAGAAATACTATAAAAATGGAGTCAGATGTTGTAATAAAGAGTTCACACCCTTTCACCAGACAGTGTGTGTATGTGTGTGTGATTGTGTGTCCAACAACGACAGTGTGTGACCTCCTGCCATGTCAGATGAATTTCAGTCACAGCGAGTTTGGAATGAATAAAGAATGGTATCGAGGGTTTCCCTTGGAATAATGGGTTAGCTCTGGACAAACACTTATCTACACCTATTCAGTGAATATGTGCCTTTCTAATGTAGGATCTCTTGGTTTTGATGAAATTGTGTTAAAACAAGTGCTGTGTCAGTTGCATGCGTTTTAATAGGTATATGTTCATGAAAGGAATAACTGTTCATCATGCATTTTTCAGGTGCTTCTTCAGATTTTCAGTACTTCAAATGAAAGAGGTTGTACAAGTATACAGATTTTAAATTGTTTTAAAAAATTTAAACCAATTTAAAGTTGCATTCATGATGAGAAGAAAGAACAACTTTTTGCTGAATTATTTCAGTTTAGATTTATACTTAATTTTTACATCAGTATTTTTATACCAGTAATTTTTAGAAGCTCTTGATTTTTGTTTGAACCACAGAAAGTTTCCAGGGTGTCTGTATTTTCCTTTTTCAATTACTGAATTTTTCTTCCAGGTAAGTGATGAAACTCGCAGCCTTAGAATGTTTTTGTTTAAGGATAGCTTTTAAAACTACCTTTACAGTTCCCTTTAATCACAACTATTTAATTCGTGTCTGGGGCTATTTGAAAATAATGGAGGTTTTTAAGGTGTTTTGAGTGGATACAGAGCATGGAATTGAGAGAAAAAGAAGAACTTCCCAGCTGAGCTGTTGCATTTGCTACCTCCAGCCTGCCTGGGAGCTGATTGCCTACCCTCAAAGCCTCTCATTGTGGTTGCCTGTGGCTACTTGTGGCAGAATCAAGAACATAAAACCAGCTATTTTGGGTAAGACAGCAATACCTCTTGCAGTACCCAGTCTCCAGCAGTAGCCAGTGCCTTGGGAAGGTTTATGGACAGGGCAATAACAGTGCAGTGCTTTTGTTCAGCTTCCAGCTGGAGGGGCTTCCAGAGCAAGAAGTAGTGTTCTTGTGGTTAATAGTGCTTCACTGGTCCCCCCTGCCCCAATAAAACACTCCTTGAACTTCTGTCAACTGTTTCAGCACCTGCAATAACTTATGGCAGAGTATCACAGCCTGTGTGATAAATGAAGTTTTTTTTCTTAGCTTATTATGCCAGTTTTATTTAATGCCTGCTTATTCCTGTGTTAGGAATAACAATGAACCATTTTGCCCACTTGGAGCTTTCTGTGACTCAGGATTCAAATACATTCCTGTTTCTCACACAAAATTGAAGTTTACCAAGGGTCAGGGGCTACTGGTTACACCGTTCAGTCCTTTCTTTTTGAGGCTGAATAGTCACAGATATTTTTTTCACTGTTCTCTCCACACTTGGAAGTTTAACTATATCCTTTCACAGGCAAGAGGATCAATAAAGGGGACACTTTTTAAAGCCATTATTTTGTGCAGCAGCATAAAATATTTTCAGTTTAGTTTTCTTTTTCTTGGGTAAACCGAAATACTCGATTCGGGTTTTGACTGCAGCAGTCTGAAGCAAATGTTTTCTTTAAAAATTGGCTCTTGTAACCCCATGATACTCTTTCTGAACAATAGAAAGTAGTTAGGTGTGCACGTGAAGTTTAGATATTTTTCCCTCAATGTGACCTGCTTCACATTTACCTGTGGTGAATTTCATTTGTCACTTTATATCCTTATCACTATAAACTCCATGAGGAGCTCTTTCTGACCAGCAGTATTTTTATTAATGTAAATAGTTTAAATTTCTTACTGATTTTAAGAGAAGAGAGTTTGTACACAGATTGAAGTATTACATTTCAGTGAGACTTGACAGAGGATTTCCCTTTATTGAGAAAATGAGCCACTTTATGCTTGATTTTGTCTTTTCCACTTATTAATGTGATCATTATCTTTCTTATTCCATGACAGCTTAGCATGGTGTTCTGTGTGGGGTGGGTTTTTATGATCTCCTTGAAAGAGACCTTGTGAAACCCTCTGCAAATTCAAGTAAACTGAACCATGAAGTCGTACAGATTGGTGGTTTGGCCGCTGTCAGCCTCACACCGATCCATCTAATCTGTTACACAGTCTCTCTTCGCTTTCTCACTGAAAAAGGAGGCAGGAGTGCATCAAGGTCTGCCTCTCCTTACCTTGTAGAAGCTTGAGTGGCTCTTGGAACACCATTTGGACAGGCTGCCCCATTATTACAAGGTAACTAGTGCCCTGGGCTAGGAAAAAGGAAAAGGAAATTCAAGGCAAATCCAGTAACTGAGAAATGAGATACATGAAAACTTAAAGGAACATAAATGGAATGCTGGCAGTCATTGCTGTTGTTCTTTAAAAGTAACCTTATTCATGGCACCAGGACCACTCCTGTCCACAGCTTGGGCAATGTTGCGTGATACAGAAAGGTTTAAGGAAGCCAGAGAAGCAGTTTCTTTGGAGTAGTCCCATTGACTCCATTGGAAGTTTGATCATGCTGCACAAGAGGTTGTTGGATAGGTGAAACCACCTTGTTTAACCACTGCCTTCCCCTTTAGCCCAGCCAGTCTGTCAGTCCATCTTTTAAAACTCTGAGTTAGCTTCTGTGCTGGAGTATGTCTGTCTCATAAACATGCAAGAATGCAAATATATAACTACAATTTTTAATTTGCTATTAGCTTTTAAAATTAACTTATTGTACTGATTATCAGAAACTGTCACTAGGAGATTGTATAACAGCTCTCATGGTGGGCTTTGTGTGTGGGATTATTTTGAAGACAACTGTTAAATTAACACTTGGATCAAGTAGAAAGACTCCAGGGTATGCCACAACATAACCTGTGAGGTCAGTAATGTTATATCAGTAATATAAATCAATGATAATCACAATTATTATTATAGTAAATAAAAATAAATAGCATTCTTAACAGATACCCAGTTTGGAGTAAATTTACTCAGAAGAAATAAATATGATTAAACCAGTGCATTCCTTGAAGTCATAAAGCCCAGGTCATCACCTTCATATTTTCTGTCTGATTAATTCTAGGATTATTCCTGGTTCTGTTACGTCTGCTTTCATTTCATTACAGACACACAACTTCAACAAATATTAATAGTAAGGGGTGTAGGATAAAGCCTTTGCCTCTTGTTCCTTGCTCTTCCTTGCTTCCTTATTAGCAATGAGAGTATTCTGGAAGTCATGGTCAGCTGCTCTTGCAGAGCCAGCAGATGGAGAGCAAGAACGCTGCTCTGTTTCTATGTGAAAATGAAATAGGGAGTTGCCATTGTTTGAGGGGGAAGAGGGTTAAAATGTAATTAGCCAATCAATATCATTAATAGAAAATGAAGTCTGAGAAGGTTTAATTTTGAAAAGACCCACCACAGATACTGTGTTCTCCCCCTCCTCAAATCAGTTATCTTTCTCCCCTTAAAATATTAAATGTACTCAAAACTTTCTGACTGGACAAATTTATAGTTAATGCATGCAAATGCAGTCCGCCAAATGCGTGGCCAGCTTCTCCCTGAATAGTTTATTTTAGCTCCTTTTGATAGAAGGATATGATCACAGAAGTGCTGCTTGTAAGAATGCTTGTGTTTTACCTGGACTTGGAAGTGGCATCTGTCAGGTATTCATTGGTAAATGATTATAATTATGTGAGTAGTGGCACAGCCTCCCTCTGAAGGCAAACACCTGGGGCAGCTGGCAATATAGTACGTATCCCATTTTATCCATCAGCTATTTCCCTAACAGACTATCTCCTGGAACTCCTTTTTTCTTGATTTCAAAGTTCAACTTTTAGGCATTTTGCAAAAAGTTGCTTTGTAGCCAACTTTAATCATAGCAGAAAGCATTAATTATATAGTAACCTATGCATTCTGACAAAACTATAAAATTTTTCTATAATGTTCTTTTTAATAGATCAGATAACTTCTAAGAAAAAAATTACAGTAAAAATTTTGATTCATGAGAAAAACATATTTTAATTCAGATAATAATGAGCCTGTTAAAAATCCCAGCTTGAAAACAGTCTGTGCACTTATTCAGGATTCTCACTTGTGGCAAGAAAAACTTATTATTTAAAAAAACTGATCTGTGGACAATGATGTTATCAAGCCTAAATCTTCTTTCACACTTTTAATAGGTATTCTGTGGGCTGTTCATAGCAGTGAGCCTTATGTTGCACAGTCAATGCATCCAGGCTCAGCTGCTCATAGTCTATAAACTTATTGTCTTGACGTTTTAGTCACTTTGAATATTAGTTCAGTATGATGGATCATGAGAACAACTGGACTTGGAAGTTTAACAGTGAAGTTTAAAAGCAAAGTTTTGCTCACATCCCTCTGTAGATTTGGGTCAGTGGAATTGAGTTTTATCAGGTCCCATCTCCTGCACCCATCACCACGTATGTGTGCGCAATCCAGTAATGCTGTGGGAGGAACAGCTAACATCTGTCACAGGCAGTCCACTCTTGTTTCTCTTTCTTTTTCACAGGGGTAAAGTTTCATATGGAATTTTGTTTCTACAGATTTTAATTTGTATCTCATTTGTTAGGTTTGTTTCCTAGAAAGAGCCCCAGCTGTAGGAATGCAGCTTGCATTGAAACACAGAAGTGTGTTTCTCATGTAGGCAGGCACTCTTTTTCAGAGCCTGTTTCTTGAGAACTTAAGTTTTGATACAGGAATAAATAACTCCATGAGCTTCAGTGTCAAGAATACCTTTAAATTATAGATATCTTCCCACTAGAAGATCTATCCAGACTCTCTGTCTTGGAATACCTCGAAGTCCAAGGGATGAATATCTTCTAATACAGTGCTGTGTTTCATAAGTCAGTCTGCTCATCACAGGAGAGATTTGATGAACTTCTGGTAACCTGTTTTGTCAAGGAACTTACAGCTGTTGCTTCCTCAAGGCTGGCTGAATGCCTGAAAGCATCATGGTGCAGTTGCTAAGCACCTGTTACTCACCTCACTCCTATTCTGACAGTTGAGAAGTCTGAATATTTGGGTGGTTTGATGCAGGAAATTAGCAGGAAAGTGCTGTTTACAGGTGATGGTGAAATTCAAGTGCTCTCCTCAATTCCCAGCACTTAGACGAGGTATGACCGTTTTGTCATCTAAGGTACATTTGTCATGTACCTTTGAGAAACAGTAAGAAAGCAGAAATGCCTGAAAATGAAAATGACCTCAAAAAAAAAAGCAGTAACCCTGCTTGGCTAGTTTAAAATGTATTTGTTTCTGAGCTGAGACCAGTATCAGTCATGACATTTTTTTTCAGTATCTTGGTCTTGCACATCACAAGGTAGTGCTGAAAGTTTTGTGTGAGACTTTAGTGCAGTTAGGACTTTGTTATCTGTAATTAAGTTTTTCTTCACTGAAACCAATATTGAGTCTTCAGTCAGATGCTCCACTAGTACAGAACCAGGAAATATGTGGGTCAGATTTGCAGAAAGTGGATTGAAAACTTGTGAGCTTGTTCATTGTTTCCTTTAGGTATTCAAGGTTTCATGGACTTGTTGGAATGGGTCTAAAGGAAACTTAATAGTATGATCAGCGGGCTGGAATACCTCTTCTATGACAACAGACTGAGAGAATTGAGATTGTTCAGCCTGAAGAGGAGCCGGTTCCAAGGAGACCTTATAGCACTTTCCAGTACTTAAGGAGAGCTACAGGAAGGCTGTAGAGGGATGGTTTACAAAGGCATTGATAAGACAAGGGGTAATGGCTTTAAGATCAAGGAGGGTAGATTTAGATTAGATATTGGGAAGGAATTCTTTGCTGTGATGGTAGTGAGGCTCTGGAACAGGTGTCCAGAGGAGATGTGGATGCCCTGTCCTTGGAAGTGTTCAAGACCAGATTAGATGGGGCTTTCAGCAGTCTAGTGGGAGGTGTCCCTGCCCACATCAGGGGTTTTGGAACTAGATGATCTTTCAAGTACCTTCTAACCCAAACCATTTCTTGATTCTATGACTGAACTGGAGGAAACTTGATGAGTTGTTTAACTAGTGATGAAAGGATGGGCTTATGGTACCAAAGGAAGATTTTGGATACCTGTGACAAGGACTAGACTGCAGTGAGCTGGAAACAAAACTGATGAGCAGTCCTGAGTAATACTGAGCTGCTGAGTTATTCTTTCAATTGTATTTTAGTTACTTCTGCTAAAATGTGTCCTTTTTCAGTGTCTTGAGTCCACTTTCAGTCTCTTGCTTTTAGAATTAGCTGTCTATAAACAGTCATCACATTTGCATTCTTAAAAAATGAGGCTACTTAAGGTGCCATGAAGAGAGATAAATGCATGGTGACTAGTTGTCATCACTGATAGCCACTTCCTTATTGATCTTTAGGCAGAACACAGCTGTCCTCAAGTCAACTTAGTAATTTTACTTAGTTGAATTGCTGAGGTTTGTTTATTTGAATAAATGCCCAATTCTGTGGTTCAGGTTTTCCAGCTCTCTTAGATCTGTTGTTTGCCAGGTTTTTCATTGTTAGTATTATATCTGCATTAAATATTTACAATATTTTAAAAGGATTGCTTTCTTTGAGCCTTCTCTGTGCCTTCTATTTTTAAAAAATCACTTTATCACATTAAAGATATGAGATAGTCTGCCACATTTTAATGCTTTAGTGACTAATTTAGCATGATTAAAGAATTTTGCTTGTATTATTGGTATACTTTTCAAATTAAAGTTCCTTATTTTTCAAGGGAAAAAAGCCTTAATACTATTGTTAATTGCATAAAAGAATTAACATTCTCCAATACCTAGATTTGATTGGATTTGGAAATACCTTAAAATGTACCTTTGTTGCTTCTTGTCCCATGCACAAGGTGGGTACTGGATTTTTGCCTGGATTTTTGACTAGAGTATGTTGGGTTTCATCTCAATCTGGGTTTATGCATGTCAGAAACTGAGCTCACAGGCAGCTCATTCTCACCAGGAGCAGGGATGTGCACGTGTGAGTGCTGTGCAGCGTATCCAGAGTGACAGTAAAAAAGGGGAGAAAAAAGGAAGAAAAACGGAGAAAAAACCCAAACTGGCTGCAGCCTGCTGAGCATAAGCAGCTGCTGCTTGCTGTCTTGTGCTGTGAGAGCACCTTTCTGACAGGTTCTCAGGCTCAGCTCCGAGGTCAGTGCGGGATTAGAATGGGAACCCACTTTGCCTCTCCTGACAGCTGCAATGTTTAGTCACCACACGGTGACTTCAACCCTGTGGCTTCTAAAGAATGTTTAATTAGTTTGCCTGCTATCAAAAATTATCTCAAGCAGAGACACAAACATATGTTGGAATCGGAGAAGACATAGTAGGGGGGCTGGTGAAGGATGGCATCCAAAATATTATGAACAATTTTTTATATAGGCTGTTACACTGCTAAAATTTAAAGTTTCCATAGGTAGTAATCCTAAAGTGAAGAGATGCTTTTGTTGTACATAATTATTTTTGAGACATCCCCGGAGAACAACGTTTCTTCTCTGATAAAAAAGTGTGTTGAAGCAAACAAGTACACTGCTGTTCTCTCCTGTGGAGTAAGAGCTTGGTGGGAACTTGAGGAGCCTTGGGAAGACACAAGTGCTGTTGTGTGAGGAGAGCCAGCCGTCCTTGCCAGCACACTGGGAGCACAAGCCAAGTTGAGCAAGTTTGTTATAGATAAAAGCCTTGGGTCTCTCCTGCTTTCCCTTGGGACTGGCAGTGTCTCACTGTAAACTGTGACTCCATCGCACCCAGAAATATTTCCTGAAAACCCAACTCTTTTCCAAATAGCTTTTAATGCATGAAATGGATCAGCATCCCCTCCTTTGTAAGCTTTCTGTAAAAAACCAAACTGCATTTAAAGGTTAAAAGCCTTTTCACTGAAATGTGTATCTGTGTGGCTTGTGGTGGGAGCTGGGACGCAGGAGACGCAACGTGGCAGCAGCCACTGGGTTTCACAGCCCGGTACGAGACACAGCCTGCAGCCTCTGCTTCCACTCGGCTAAACCCCCTGAGAGTGGTACTTCTGTAAGGGCATTTGCCCACCAGGAGGAAAGCTAAGGAGCCAGGGCCTAAGGAGAGCTGGCTGGCCTATGGGGTGAGTTGCTGAATATTTAGGTTGCATTAGACCAGCAGAGACTGTGGTACAGAAATATATGGATACACATTTATAGGAACCCTAAAGACATATGCCCAGCTATGCTGACTGCAGAACAAGTTGGAGTTTTTCTTCTGTCCTTGTCTTCTACTTTTTTCTTTCTTTTATTGATTGGACTTAGAAATAGGGGTTTTTTTCCTACCACATTACTCGCAACTTCCTCATAGTATATATAATCCCAATGAACCTCAGTATGTATTAATTTTTTTAAAATTGCTCTGAATTAACATGATGTGTACTTTTTCAAAATACATCCTGAGTAACCTTGTAGCCTGTTTTTCATTTTTACTTGTCCTCCATCCTGCTAGTTAAAGCTCAGTTAACTTTTCATTAAAAGTTTGTAGGCTTTATGATATAGAAACCGTATCACTGTGCCTGTTTGGTGCCTCTGTGGAATAAAATAGCTTTTCTTATTTGTGATCTTAGGCTCATATGCGGGGTTGATGACATTGTAGGGAAAACAGCCTGTTGCATATCCTAGGCTGTACAAATAGCTGTCAATAAGATGTATCTCAGTACAAGTTGTCATGCCAAATTACTAATTTCTGTCGCTGACTTGGCAGTTTTCAAGAGGAATGTTGTAAATATTAATGAAGCATGTTTTTCAGTCTCCCAGTGCTATAGTAAACTATTATTCTCATTTTATAGGAAAAAAAATTACAGTGTGGAAACTGTAAGATGCTCATGAATATGGACATTTTTGGCAGGAGTAGGAAGTAACTGAATTTATAATATCTGTGTTTTTAACCAGGAGACATTATTCCTCCTGGCTGAAATTCATTGATTCACATCATAATTGCAAAGGACTCTTCTGATAAATAGCATAAATGTTGCTATGGCTTTGCAGCATCTGTTCTCTGGCAGTCAGACACAGACTGTGTAGCAGCTTGGAGTTAAGTGAAGCATCTACTTCTGCATGTGCCAATTTGCAGAACTGTGATGCAATGGAGGGTGTCAGCAGGATTCTTCTCCTCTGCTTTACAGCAAGAAGAACTCAGCACCGCCTTCTTCATTAGTGTTTAAATACTTTTTTTTGCTTACTTAAGGTTTTTAAGAATAAGCTAGGAGGGTTAATAGTTTAATATGTATAACATCGTGCATAATAGCATGTAGTTATTTCATCATCCCTCAGTCAGTTGCTAAACACTGACTGATGTTTTAACAAATATAACAAGTATTTCTTAATGCTAAGATAGAAATGCCATATATGGTCCTGTAAACAGGTATCCAAATAAATTTATATTTTGGAGACAAAACTTATGTTTTGAATACAAATTTATAGAGAATTGCATGTCTTTTTAAAAAATATAGATTTTGCTATAAACCCTGTAGGTATTGTCCATTGTGTATTGTAATTGATAGTGGGCTTTTTCTATTTTAGACTTGTTTGTAGGGAAAGGTTCCTATTAAAACTCATTTCAGAAAAGAAAAAAGCCTAGTAAGAGTATTGAAATCCTCCTGAGATCTGTAGAAACACGTGGTACTGAGGAAAAGAAAAAGGAGAAAGTGAGATTATTCTCCCAACCTGTGTACAAGCTGGTGTTGCCACTTGTAGACTATAATGAAAACAACCTGTATGAAGCAGCACAATAATTATGGTATGAATGGAGTGGCAGCAGCTTAAGACTGTTCTCTTTTCCACAGAGTGCATATTGCTGTGTACTGGGCTGTTGGGAATTGATCCCTCTCTGCAGTGAGCCTGGGAGTGTTTGTTACGTCAGATTTTGCTACCTTGGACTGTGTCATTTGCTGACAGCCGTTGTTTCAGAGATAGGCGAAGAGTGTTGCTCTTATTTCTTCCTTATCCTGTACATCCTCCAGCTCCCCATCAGCCTTCCTGTTGTCTCTGTTACTATAGAGAAAATATTCTACTCCCTGTCTGATGGTAATCAAATGGAGAGTCTTTGGGAGAGCGGGAGAGTACCCAACAGCAGGATATTCTAGCCGTTACTTCTCTAAATCTAGCTAAACTAGAGAAAACCTTAAAATGTGCTAAAAATCTCTGTATCACTCACTAGTATTCTGGGTGAATGGGACAAGTCATCCATTCACAGAACTGGTGTGTTTTGACTGTCACATTAGGAGTCTGGTCTTCATTTGGGAGAATTGTAGAAGCACAGAATGGTTTGGGTTAGAAGGGACCTTAAAGACCATCAAGTTCAAATCCCCCTGCCATGGGCAGGGACACATTCCACTAGACCAGGTTGCTCAAAGACCCATCCAAATGGTCTTGGATCCACAACTCTGGACAACTTGTTCTAGTGTTTTCCCACCATCATCATAAATATGTTTTCCTTATGCTCATCCTAAGCCTCCTTTCTTTCAGTTTAAAACCTTTGGCCCTTTTCTTGGCACTACAGACTTTCTTTAAAGTCTGTCCCCATGTCTCCAATAAGCCCCTTTATTAAAAGCTGCAGTGAGGTCTCTCCTGAAGCCTTATCTTCTCAGGCTGAACAGCCTCAGCTTTCAGAGCCTTCCTTTCTTTGTAGGAGTGTTACAACCCTCTGATAATTTTCATGGTTCTCCCCTTGTGCTGGTCTGGCAGGTCCATGTCTCTTGTGCTGGAGACCCCAGAGCTAGATGCAGTATTCCATGTGGGGTCTCAGGGAAGCAGAATAGAGGGGCAGAATCCCCTTCCTCGACCTGCTGTGCCTGTTGTTGTTGTCTTTCAGCCTGTGTAGCTTGCCATTCCTTTTCTGCTCTAAATCTTTGGCTTTAGAAATATTTTGAAAGTTTTTACTTGATTTCCTCAGCTTTTATTTCAGTGTATTTTAGCATTCAATGCAACAGATGTATTCCAGAAAGAAGGAAATGCCATTCCTGCTTTGGGAAGAAATTACAAAAATCTTTCATTTACAAGAGAGTAGTCAAGGGAGTTCTTGTCTAATAGAGTAGTGGAAGATAGTGTTATTGGCAGGGAATTAATTTTACCTTTTTATGTAGAGTATTGATAAAAATGTGGCATGTCTCACACTGATGTGTTCCCTTTCATTAAGTATGTTGTGCAAATGGCAGGGAATTGAGTAGGAAGCACTAATTATCAACCACAGTTTTATGTATAATTGGGCCTGTAATGAGAAGTAAGAGTGGTTTCTTTACTTTGTGCTTCAGTTCTGAAGCATAAAAACACAGCCAACAGCACAATGAAGAGCTGTCCTCATAAATTCACTCAATTTTATACCAGAGTTGATACCAAACATTTATTTGGTATTAAAACAATTAATTGCAGGTATGCATAATGGTACCAATTATTTAAATGCACATTTTATGCAATATATATATATATAGTTATACCCTCAGTTTGAGGGAAAGGCAAAAGAATGATGGAAGAGATTGAAACCACAAAAACCCACCTGAGCTTCTTTGGTTACGCCATGTGCTGGTTATGCCATGTGATAGTTCTGTGGTTTCTATTACTTGTGAGATTGTGATGGGGAGGGCTTTTCAGTGGAATGACTTGTATTTGGATAGTTGTTACTCATGAGCACAATGTGTTATCTGCTGGCTGATGTTTTATATAGAGCTGTCAATTTTTATGTTGCTGCTGGTTTATCTGCAGTAGCAGTATTACTGAGCAGGAGGTAGGCAAGTGAATATAAATGTTTCCTATGAAATATGGCATCTTTCAGCAAGGGCCCATCTCTTAAGCATTACACTGTGCTGTCAGCACTGGGAGAAACCCGTCACCTTGTGGGACTTGACCTCAGGAGATGACTCCTTTGAGCAGATGAGCAGCAGGACGCGAGGTACTTTATGTGATGGGTCATCACGGGTTACTGTGGCAGCAGCCTACAATGCTCACTCGTTCATGGTGACGTTGCAATAAAGTTGAGGAAGAATGTGTTACCGGTGACCAAGGCTGGGGTACAAAGCATCACTAAAGAAGCTTTGTTCATTTTCTTGATGTGTAATTTTCAGTATATGATCTTTAAAATTAACCAAAAGCTTAGAAAAATTAAGGTGAGGTGGTTAGTAATATTACAAGATTTCATTTTATGTTTTTCTTCTTCTTGTATTCTTTAATCATGTGAAGAAAAGTGTAGGACTTCTTTATCTAAAAAGCATCTTGATCAATTTTATTTCTTTTCTTAATAGAGCTGTGTGGAATAATCCAAGGGGATATGGAATATTTCTGATGATTCAAAGATAGACAGTTTCCACTGTGTATCAGGTATTTTTTGTGGAAACATTTGAAAGGCCCAGTTTCTAGTAAGTCAGTATACAAGTACTGGCTGTCACTGTATTCTGCCAGCAGCCCTGGGAGCTGTTAAGTTGCATTTATGCCATTGCCCAGCCAGTTACTGTATATGACTGGTTGAGAACAGAGATGGCAATTTCCAAGCGGTTTCCTGGATCAGAAACTAAGCCAGAATCATAGAAAGGTGAGTCATCTCAGCTTAAGCTAAGTGAAGTTTGGGGTATTCTGGAGAACTTCAGGAGACATGGAATTGGTACTATGGATTACACTGTGGGCCTGAGTCAGAGGTTCCTGACTGCATGGAGACCTAGCAGTCGTGCCAGCCCTGTGCTGGTTCTCACAGAGGTGCTTTGTGCCTGAGTAAGAATTCTAGCCCAGGAGCATGCCCCTGGTCTCACTCTGGAAATGAGACCTGAAGTTAAGAAGTGGCACAAGAGGAAAATACTGTGCTGTACGAAGTTTCTAATCCTGTCTTCTGCCCTCAGATTTCCCCCCACTTCTGATTCTTGTGCTTCATATACTGGAGTCTAGCACAGAACCTGTGATTCTGAGATGCCTCCATCTATTTTCAAGTTCTGTACCCTTTCTTCCTTGTTTCCATCTCAAAGTCTGGTCAGTTCTGCGAGCCTTGTAGTTGTACTTTCAACAAGGAAGGAGATCAGAAAGTCCCTTGTGCTAGTAATTACATACAATTTCTGTACCAGTGTGCGAATATAGTTTGTCTAGTGTTTGTCATCAGCTGCAGGATATTGATGGAGATTGCTTTTTCCTAAAGCAGTAAAAGCTGCATACAGTATTTATGTTACGCAGTAAATACAGACTTACGACATCTGCCTACTGAGTCAGAGCAGAGAAACAGGGCACGTTTCTCTAATTTGTCTGTGTTGTGCACTTTTTCTCATGCACAGAAGTGCTCAAAAAGCAAACAAAGAGATTCTTATAGTTGTTTTCAAAATCTGACCAGCCACCAGGAACTGAGGAGTGCTTCATTTTCATCTGAAATTTTTCTAAGTCCTTAATATGGTTTAATGCATAGAAGGAATAGTATTTATGTAATGAACAGCTATGCCATGCTTTGAATAGTTCACAAAGAAGATAGAATTCCCTATTTCTTCTTGGCATTGGCAGGGTATCACTATATTAATATGCTTCCCAGCCGCAAAGAGATGTAATTTTTCTCAGGATCCTATGAGCAGAGAGGTGTATTTATCCCATATTTACCCCAGTTCACAAATGGGAAGCTAAGGATCAGAGATTAAGGATGGATTATAAATTCTGGGAATTATGGTTACACAGCGTGAGCCATTTCATCTTCCATTTCTCCTCTTACTTTGATACCTAGCACTCTTCCTGCAGCTGTATGAACCCAGCAGCTGCCTTTGCAATCAGAGCCAGCATTAGATACTGGCCTGTGCCTCCAGCACTTTTCCTTCAGCTGCATAGGCAGGCAGGCAGCTGCTTTTATGTATTAATATGTGGAGTTGGCACTGGTTATTAAGGCAGCTGCTCAGTTGCCCTTACAGCTGGAAGAAGGGTGTTTCCTACTAGGAACAGCTCATAGGAGTGGAGAGACTTCAAAACAAGGAAGGGATGGCCTGGCTTTTCATCTCTAAGCTATATTGCTTAGGGCTGTGAAACTATGTGATTTCATTAGGAAGTGTATACAATTAATGGAAGTAATTCAATACATTGAAGTTATCTACTATTTTTTTCTTTTGCATTTTATGGGTTTAGACTGGTGACAAAAGTCACCGTGTGACTTGATCTTTTCTAAAGCAGAAATGTTTATATTGCTTAAATTTAACTGATTGAGTTGAAGTTTTATACTGAATTTAAAACCTGGTAGCCCTACCTCCTTTAATTGTAGAATTAGTATCTGTTCAGAAAAGTTTTAACATCTTTTTGTGATTTTCATACACAGAAGTAAAATGCGAAGTCGTGCATGCCCATCCTTGCTTGTAGCACTTGGCTGTTTATTCAGGGTGCTTCTGCTGGGTTTAAAGACTGAAATGAGTTTGAACCTTGAGCTCTTACTTCTGCCCTTATTTAGAGAAAAAGACTGAGTGCTTGCATCACGGTTTGTGCAGCCTTTGACAGATGAAAGCTCTACTCTGCTGTATTTCATCCTTAGGCATCAACAGCCAGTGGCAGCTTGGTTTTAGAAAGCCTTGTCCATATGAAACTTCCTCCTGTCAAATTCTCAAGTAACATAAGGCTTAGATGAAAAGAAGAATGGGGATTAGTGAAAAGCCTGAAAGTGCTGTGTGTGACATAAAGCCATGCCATCATGGTAAGTGACATAAAGCCCACGACTAAGCTACTTCAGACTTTGTGGACAATGTTGATTGAAGTAGCAGAATTCTGCAGAGAGCACCAAAGTGCCTCTGGAAAGAGGAAAGCAGTGGAGAGAGAGTAAGCAAGGCGATATTTAATATTCTGTTGAGTGGGCAAAGCAGGCATCAATGGTGCAGCACCGTGCACCTCTTGAGGATCTAGCAAGCTTTCATATGGGGCTAGTGAAATAAAAGAGGTCTTTGAGGAGTAGATAGGAAAGCATGAGAGGACCTCAGTATTGACGGGAGCACGTTCCTCTGCAGGACTGGGAGTCCTATGCACCATAAGCTGCTCTCGGAGTGTAAACAAACACGTCTTGGGAGAATGTGGCATGCTTTTCCTTTGATGTTGCTGAGAAGTTTTGAAGTACGCCTAAGAAGTAGTCTTCCCCTTTTTCACACCCACCTCCTCACACCACATAGTTAAAATTAGCCTCTGCTCTTTCCTATGGTATTTGCAGTATGTCGAGTGAAAGTGTTTTTGTTTTTTGGTTATAATGAAAATCACTTCTCCCTTCAAAAGTCTTAAGACCAAAAGTTAAGTTTGTCCAATAGTATTTTTAGGTGCCAATTCAAAGAAACATTATTATTGAGTGTAGTTTCTCCTTTGATATACAAATGAGGTTCTTTTGATGTGGGGTGGTTGTTCCCATAGCAAAGCAACTCTTCAGGGCAGTTCATTATTAGCAAGCAATTGTTAATGTATTCATCTGTTTGTACCATGTAGGCAAAAGTGATTGTGGTGCTCCCTAAGTAAGCTTGTCTCATACCCTGTGGTCTATATCTCCTGTTACATGTCCTGCTGAATTCTGTCAGATTTTGAATACTTGGAATAAAATTATCCACTGTCGTTTACCCTTGCTGCGTGTTTATTTTTCTTTCTGTGCTGCAGAAAGTGTCAAGCATTTCTGAATTTCTGTTGCCTTTTTTTTAATGTAGTGTTATCCTGTCTAGCTTCTGGACAATACCATGAAATTTGACTGGTTTGACCTGCATCAGGGAGGTGCCTCATGCTACTTGCTTGATAGTGTGACGCAGTTTGTCACATACACACAAACACGTACACACACTTTGATTAGAAGGCATGAACTAAAAGCTACTTTATTTGAAAGTCTATATAGTATATCTACAAAGGCCAGGGATTGGGGGAGAAGGTTGACACCTCTCCCCATCCCATTGGTTAAGACAACTGTCCATCAGCTGTCCATATCTCTCAGAACAGGAATGTAAACTACCTTGAAACTCTACAATAACATTGGCTGTGTTTACAGACTAGAGTGAGAGAAAGAACCTAAAACATGAAACTGTGAAACAGAAGAGAAGGCTGAAAAAATCGGGGTGACAATAGTGCATGTAGGCTGACTGAGCTAAGGTAGCAGACGTCTGGACACACAGATGGGTGTCTTTAGTGTTGACTGGTTCTTCTCCCAGACCAAGGGCAACTGGAGCATTGACAGCAGAAACTCTTGTCCTACAGCCCAGTGAGGAAGGATTGATAGTAGCCAGGAAGAAACGGTGATTTCTACACTTGTTTTATTTCTCCTGATCAGAAAAAGAATGATTAGCATTTCACAGTCCCTTGATCACCATGCCAGTTGTCAGTCATATGATTAGAGAATCGAGTACCATTTTTAGTGTCAGATGGTAGTTTGCATGGTGTGCCAAGAGTAACAGCTAGTAGTAGTGCTGATCTTCTCACGGGAAGAAGAGAAAACTGAACTGGGATTTAGAAGAGTTAGGCTCTTCTTTCTGTTCTATGCTATACTTCTAAAGCAGTAAAACCACTGGTGTTTAATTAAACGTGAATGTTTATCTAAGGGGCTGAGCTGTGAATGTTAGAGAAACTTTTTTAATTTTTATCTTTATCTTTTAAAAGCTTTTTTGCCACCTTAACTTTCTTAGAGCTTTCCTTCATGTCATAAATACCAGAATTAATGAAGTATTAAAGGGAGTTTATTTTATAATTTGTTTTTTAATCATTTCAATATGAAAATAATTAGTGCATGGATTTGAATCCTATTTCTAGTATAGAAGATGATTCGGTCATATCTTTTGATCTTGGTTGGAGGAAGAACAAAAAATTGGCTTGGTTTACACAATTAGCTTAGATATTTGGTAAACAAGTTCAGCTGTTGGGATGGTGAAACTGTCCAAGGGTTAACCCAGGGCCAGTTGTAAAAAGCCTTTCTTTCACAGAAGTTGCTTAAAAACAAGTTAGATGAATTTTTCATTGGGATACCTCCTTTGGTGTAAAAGATAAGACTTGATGTCTCATCCCACCTTTAATTTCTCTGATTTTGATCAAGTATTAGCTCTTTAGATATCAAAATCAGAAAATAAGTCTTGAAAATGCTTAAGAGTTATTAACTTACTTTTCCCCCCATTACTTAGTATGACACACTTTAGCAGCTTGAGTTAGAGCAGGCTCACTCACATGTCTTGGAGGATTCTTCAGACTAATACACTGCTACTCTGAAAAATCTGAATATTTTAATATTTTTGAGGATGCAGTTTAGTTACCTGTGTTTGATATCAAACAGCTTACCTGTACATTACTGTGCAATTACTATGCTAAGCAGTTTGCTGTGAAACTTTTTATTTTGCAACACCCACACCATCAACTAAGGCTAAATCGCAGCTGTTTGAATATTAAGTTCTTTAATTTTACTAGTCCTCATTTTTATGTGGTTTTTTTTTTTTTACTTTGTACAAATTTCTACAAAATATTAATTCTATACAACATTTTTAGTCCACTGTTACCTTGACAATTATGTTATGTATGAACTTTAAGTGTAGCTGTAATCAGAATGGTGGTTGTGCTGCACTGCCAAGATAGAAATATTATGGATTGTTCTTTGTATATCACAAAGATGGATGAGCATGTATTTGACATCGAGGCTATGATGATGGTATTCCAGGAGCATTCAGTATATACTTCCTTGGTTTCTTCCCCGGTCCTTCCCACAAAATTAATTTGCTTTTCTAAGTGAGGCTGCAACATTCAGATTATGCCTGATAAAGCTAGCAAAAACCCCATTGAAATAATTATTTGAGCTAAATCTGTTCTCTCTATCATTACACAACATGAGTGTGTGGCATTAACTGTTCAGATGTTCAGAGGGACCCCTTGGACTTCCCAGAGCCACTTTGCTGTCTCTGTTGTAGCACCAAGGTTACGGCAGCTGCTGCCCTACCATTACCCCAGCTCTGCAGGGGCTGGTCCCTCACTGCCATTCAGAAATGATGCTGCTGTGTCTCTTACCCACAAAAACTGCTCTTGGGACAGAGAATCCAATGTGCAGACAAACCTAAGTCCCCTGCCAGGGATTTGCAGTTCCCACACAACAGTAATTGCAGTGCCAGCTGAACTCTAAAACTTCTGTGAGTTCTGATTTTTACTGCATTTGGTGAAGCAAAGCCATCAATCTTGCATTTATTTGCTGTTTTATTTGGTGTAAAGTGTGGCAAGTTGCTAAAATCCTATGTTAAATAAAGTTGACTTTCTAGATAGTGAATTTTTTGTCTAATTATACATTAAGTGTGATTTATATATTACAAACAAAAGTACATTTCATGAATCAAAATTATTCCTATGCAAAAATGATACCTTAAGGTTTAGTAATTGCTCCTGTTTTGTCATCATATTACTGGGAAGTTTTTATTTGATCAAATCTGTTCTGCCTGTGAAAGGCAAAACAAATAGATTAGTTTTTGTAAAAAGAAAGTTAAATCAAGTATTTAAAAATATCCATTTAAGACTTTTAATTTACAGTGTGGAATAGGTAGTGGCAATTTTAACTGTCATGTTTTTCTTGGTGTTATCTGTGTGCGTCCGTCAGTACTGGGGTTGAATAACCTCACCTTAACCACTACTCTTTCTTCCAAGTTTCTTCTGGTGGTTCATGTCACTTCCTAAGTGTGGTTAGTGCTGAAACGGGACAGAGTGAGATGTGGCCAGGACAGGGTCTGAACGGGTGTGAAGTGCAGCGTGCTTTAAGTGCAGTGTGCTCGTTACATAAATGAGGTGTGGAAATAGTGTCAGCCTCACCGGAGTTCAGTCTAAGGTTTGGGTGCATCAGTGTAGCGGTGCGGTGATGGTGACAGCGCTGGGGGTGCATCTCTGTGGCCGGGTCCTGATGCGCTGTGTCCTGGCCGCAGGTGAAATTTCTGCAGGTGATAAATGGCTGAGCAGGTACTGATGATCAGTCCTGCGGCAGCCTAAACCTCGGCCTGCCTCCTGGTGCTCAGCCCTGCCGGGGCTCTGCGGGCGTTTTATCACCCGTGTAATCTGAGCTTCTTCCCGAGTATAAGAGATACTGAATTTGACCTGGGACACTGAATGCCTGTTCTTGCTTCGTGTGGTCATTAATGTTATAACTAACACCACTGGCTTCAAAAGTGATTTACTACAGACAGGGTATTTTAAAATGCACAAGTAAATCCTTTCAGAGTTGATAACATTTTAATGGAATTGACACTTTAATAGGTAAAATCGTTTATGTGTAGTTTTACTTCTCCCTACATGAGAAAACTTTCAGAATGATTGTTTCTACCCCAAGAGTATTGTTTGGATCAAATCCAAGAGTACAAATTGCTTGGACCATCAATACTTTCCTTAAATCTTTAGTGGAGTACAATAAACTTCCCTGTCCTTTTTATAGGGAGAGTGGTAGAATTTCACCTGCCTTTTAAAATGCAGATAATACATTGTTTGGAGAAGTTTGTTTGAAAAGGTAGGTTAAGCTGGAATGAGTCATCACCAGGGTGCTCTGTGTGTGTGCATGTATTGGGAACTTGATACTGTGGGAAAGCTGCAAGGCGCCTTCTAAGGTGATGGAAATGAAATACTGTACTACAATTAGATTTACTCACAAACAAGAATAGGATTTTGTTATCGTGATTAATTGCGTCTTACCGTGTTCCACCGGTAGATAAGCAATAACAGGAGCTGGAATTCTTGGACGATAGTGGGAAAGAAAAGACTAACAAAGTGAAAGGTATGGAAGCAGTCTTGAGATCTCCCTTGCTTTCCCTAACACCAGTGTCCAGCTTCTGAAATAGATGGAAGTGTTAAGCAAGTCCCTTTTCAGTGACATAGCTTATTTGGAAATGGGTTGGGACAAGCCTGTTCTTTGTTTTATTAGTATTACTGAATCTTTAGTATAAAATTTGCGTTTGAAAGGTGGACTGCCTTTAGTACAAGATTAGTTTCTAAAATTTTGGGTCCCCATTTTATTCCAGGCTTGTAAACTTTGAATGTTCCATTGGTTTTCATTTGCTTTAATAAGATCTCTCCAATGTGAAACACTGGCAAAGCTTGTTGTCTTTTGGGGTGGTAGGTTAGGCAGTGAGATTTTCCAGGCAGCTTGGGAAAGAAAATCAGAGTAAAAGGTTAAAATGGAAAACCAAAGGGTGTGTGACCTGGAGAAGTAGATGGTAGGGTGTTATGTGGATGTGCTGGGTTTCTTTACAATTACTTCCGCTCTGGTTCGTGTATGCCATCACTCTAGGTCTGCAGTAATTCACTGGCAGAATGTCTTTGGTTTACTATTCCAGAACATCTCCAAAACCTATTAAAATACAAAACTCATTCTTACTTGTCAGAAACTAAAGGTGAACATACCAGACACGATTAGTTGGCTGTAAAAGAGTTTCCTGCATCTATAAAAAAGCATAGTGAATTTTATAAGTTTTTGAAGTCTTTGGATTATTGAAATATATTTTTATTAATTTTCAAGAATATAAATATAAATGTTCAGTAGATTCTTTTGCAGAGAAAAATGGGATATTGACTTGAAATTTTTGCATATTATCAAGGGCTGGATGTAGAACATACAGAATGTATGGCAGTTGCAGGTAACAGAAAAAACAAGACAGAATCTTTGCAGCTTCCATTTTCCAGTTCAGGAATGTGGGACATAGACCAAGGTGCTTGGTCTTCTAGGAGCTGGTATTAGCATTGGCTAGGAGAAAAGTTCTCACTGTGAGTGCCTATATCCCACAACACCGCCTAGAGAAACTTTTGGTGCCATTTTTAAAATCTAATAAATGTTGATGAGGAGAAGGGAGACAGCAAAGGAAGTTATATGGGTAGTTTCAGTTAAGGTGTCTGAAGTTCGGAGGGAAATACAAAGAGTAGAGTGGAAATGTATTACATTCATAAAAAAGACTTACTACTCTGAAAAAAAGTCCAGCAAATGAGTGACATTGCCTCCTTACTTTGTTCATTTGTTCTTCATTATTTTAATTTGTTTTGGGGTTTTAGTTTTGTTTTGGTTTTTTTAGCCCCAGTTCAGCAGCTACTTGTGCAGGCACATTGCAGAGCTGTATGTGTAATCCCACAGAAATCAGTAAGTTTATCCATGTCAGTGACATGGACCACAGCTCTTACAGAATTCAAGCACTAATTTGCAAATATTTCAAGATTTGTTGTCTGTACACATTTGTACAAAACCTAACACAATCATGCTCTGGAACTGGGAGGATTTGGCAGTAACTATGAGGGGGAAAAGGAAAATTCTCTACAAATTGAATTAGTTTCTTGCAATTGACTGGCTTACATTTTAATCTTGGTTTTATGAGCATTTACTACTTTCACTGGAAAATGCAAAATAAGAATTAAAGTATATTGTCCATTCATACACAGATTCTTTATTAAGCAATTATTTTTATTTTCTGGTAGTTTTTATTCATGCATAGAACAGGGGAAACATTTTTCTTTCGTGCATTGAAAGCTCAAGTGCTTCAATTTTAGTAAAATATTTAGTTGTGTTTTATCTAAATGAATCCTAGTTTGGACATCATTCTTTGCAATGTGATAGGGATGGGTATATCCAGTGCATTCCATTTGCCAGGATCTCATGGCTGTCGCAGGATGTTTTAGGAAGGACACCCAAATGGTTCCATGCAGATGCTGGCGCCCACTCACCTCAAGCCCTTCCAGGTGTGGGCTGGTTTTTTGCAGTGCTGTGTTGTAGCCATTCACATCCCAAGCTCCAGCAGGATGTACTCTCTGATCTAGAGCTGGCTCTTCCCATTCAGGTATCATTAGACCTGGGTGAGTACAACCTTCTGGACAGTGGAGCCCAGTGCAAAAATGTGTAATCATTCTTGATTTGGCTGGGTCAGAACTAAACAAGAGTTAAAAATTTTTCCTTGTCCTGAACTGACTCTCTGAAAAGCCACTTTCACAGTGCCCCTTGGAGCCCCTGACAGTAGAAGTCTAGGGCAGCTGTATCAGGTCTGGCACCATAGAGAAGCAGTTTAGATCTATGTGGTTGGGTAGTCAAGAGGCTGTCAGAGGTGTTTGGACTAATTCCACACCCAGGGAGCCTTGCCAGACCTGAACTCTGCACAGCTGAGTCATTCCTCTCTGCCCTGAGCTTCCTAAAGCACTAGAAGGGTGTTTCTAAATCCAGAGTAAAATGCTGTGGACACCTCTCCCAGATGACAGAACTGTTTAATTCCCTTGCTTTGTGGACAGGAGTTGTAGGAGCTCCTGTAACTCAGTATTCTCTCTGGGGAAGGCACACTAAGATAACAGTGCATACTGTTACCTGAAAATTCTTTTTCTGATGTGCAACAGGTATGTCAAAACCTGCCTATTTTGCTGGAGCACGTTCCTAGCAAAGTGAGTGTTTGAGAGAAAGATTGAAAGGCTGAGTTTTATTCCAGATTTGCATCTCCTGGCTCCATTTTCAGAAGGAAAGGGGTGTAATTTCAAACCCTTGGTTAAAGAGTTACAAATATTTGGGGAAACAGATAAGTCGCTGCTAATTGATTCCCTGGCCTCATGCTCCCAGTTTTGGAGGTGCTGGCATTAAAGCTGAGGCATGAAGCAGTTTGAGTTAATGGTCTCTGTCAGATGATTAGAGGGCACCACACATGTTGGAACAGAGTAGCTGGAGAACGGGCAGAAAGAAAAAGAGAATGTGTCATTAGCAGGCACAGCTCCAGGAAAAAAACCTTACAGGTTCTTCTGACTTTTGAATGAAGCCAGGAACTTGAACATATTTAAATGAGACTGGGCCAAAACAGTCCATCAGTAAAGAATTGTTGGATTGCTTAAACTGTAGATTAAGCAGGTCTTAAAAAACAAAATAAAAATGCTTCCTGGTAAGTGATGATCTTTGCCCTCTGTAGAGGAGCTTTTTATAATAATTTGCTTCCACTGGACTGGTTTTCATTGCTTTACAGCATTAATTTCATGGTAGTGCAAGTTCATGGTTTACATTCTCTTATGCTGCTCTCCAGATGACTGACCCAGTATTCAGAAAGGCAGTAGTATTTGTACTTTTTTAGTCTGATTGTTTTTTCCTTCTTTTTAAGCTTCAATTTGTTAGTAATCAAAGCCCATGAATGCATCTATCATGTAGGAGACATTTTACTGTCTGTAGTTCAGCATTTCATCGATTTCATTATTACAGTCATAATAATTCATGACAAAAGGACAAGTAGACCCAGAATTCTCATATTATTTGATGAAATGTGAATGTAGGTGTTTAATACCTAAAGAAGTTATTTCTGATAAAAATAAATCCAGGCTAAAACTAGTCATGTGGGAGAAACTTAACCCTTTTCACTGGACTTGGGGAAGTAGCTGATAACTGCTGCGGCTGTTTGACTCCCTTGTTCAGATTAAAAAATAAATTAAAAGAAGGAGGAAGGGAATGAAAGAGCATTTCCTTACCATGCAGTCACACAAGCTATTGTCTGTGAGCTCCCTGCCCCCATCTCTTTCACCCAGGCACACACACACACACGCACACAAAAAGCCAATTTTGTGTCCTTCTGAGCACACAGATGTTCCTCTTGGCATCCCTACAGTATGGATAGGGGTTTTTTGCAGGCACAGAATGTGAGGCTTCTTTGTTGGAGACAAAGTGTTGTCTGTGGTGGGAATTGCTGCAGTGATGGGAAAGTATCGTAATGTATTGTTAGATTGCCGTGTTTTTTACCCCAGTGGAGACTGTACATTAAAGTAGCTTTGTGGGCAGCGAATTGTTTGAGCCAAGCTTGGCTAATAACACCCTCTCCTTGGCAAGCAGTCACACAAGGTGTGGTTGGCATAGTTTGGATGGTCACAGGATTTGTCGCAGGCATCTGCAGCAGCTCTGCTGCCTTGAGTACAAGTCTTAGCAGCCGCATGTGGTGAGCTAATGAGAGTGCTCTGACTATAGAGAGAGAGCAGTTGTACTTTCAGCTCTTCATTTCTTAGTGTTATGAAGATTTGATATGATACAGGCCTTCTTCTAAATTATTTTTTGGACATCTGTTCTGGAGTTCTGTATAAAGGGTCTAAGAAAACAGCTTAAAATGTTTAAATTAATTTCTAAGTAACATTGGAAACTAATAGCATTAAGTGTTTGTCTGAGCTTGTATACAGAAGAGGGTTCAAATTGTTTCTGGTGCTAAATCCTGCCAGAGAACATGGTTCTTCTTTGGGAACAGTTGATGATGTAGTCTGCCTAAGGCTCTGAATCCCGCTCTTCTGTTGTTGATGGTACCAAGCATGAAGAATACAGACTTGGAAGCTGGGGGTCTAGATTAAGTTTCTTTTGTTCATATCATGTTATTTTTTATCTCCATTCTTCAAATATGCACACATTTTGTCATGACTTTGACTCTTTTGGTTGGCAGTTTTGTACCCCCATAATAAATCTCTGATGTGAAAGGTCTACCTATGTAGATCCATTTGAAAGATTTCACAGTTTAAGCTGGAGAAAATGGGATCCAAAAAGAGCTTATAGGTGAAAAATTCCTTGAAGAAGCTGCTTCTAGGAAGAATTTGTAGATGGGACTGTAGAGGGGAAAGTTACCTGACTCTGTGTAATAATCATTAATTCTTTTATTTCTCAGTTGCTTTCTCTAAAGACAGAATCTCTATTCCTTCTTTTTTTCCCCTAAGTACCATTATCTATCTCTAATTTTCTCATTGTGGAGAAAGATGTAATAATTTAAGTTCTTTTATCTTTCCACATCTAGGAAAAAACAAATCCCTTATTTGGGATTTTTTCTCACTCCATGTGTGTGTGTTGTGTTTAATAAGAACTTAGCAGTGGTTCTGTATTGAGCAGAAGACAATAAAATGGTTATAGGAGGCGGCATAAGCCAAATGAGTAGATCAGGAAGATGCTCTCGTCCTTGTACAATGTCACAACAGTTGTTGCTAGTTCATTTCCAGGTGTACTCCACATACTGACTGCATATCTGCAACCATGATTACACCTACTTTTTACTATTTTTAAATAATCTTTTTTCATCCTTCATTTCTTGTTTGTCTCTCCAATTTCACTGAATTGCTGAGACTATACTTAGTCTAAGCTTTTCCCTCTTCTTTCATTCCCCCTTTTCAAATTGTAAGCATGCTCCTGTTCCAGTATCAGTGTCCCCTAAACAGAATTCCCATTAGAAACCTTTCCTACCCTTCTGCTGTCTTTGGTGTTAGGATCACAGGACACATTCTCATGTGGTACCCAGCAGCTTTCCCCAGAGACCCCTCCTTGTCTACTTCCAACCTGCAACTGCCATTTTTGCCTGTGTGTTTCTTTTGATTTATCCAACTGTTCATTTCTTCTTTATTGCCTCCAAAATGAAATTTTCTGAAAAAAATGATTTCCTTAACCTCAAGCATTATAGCATTAGGTCAGCTTTTGTCATTTCTAGTATCTTAATAGTCTGGTAATATCTTGTTTCATGCTTCTTTGGATGGTTTTCCCCTCCATTTAGCATTTCTAAAAGCTGCCCTTGGCAATCTGAGCTCACTCCTGACATTGTTACATGCAGCAGGTGAGTGGTTTGTTAGATGACCTTTCTCACTGGTAATGCCTTGCCTAGACCCACCAGGTTTTTCATGGATATTCTTTATATCTTTTCCTCATCCATTTCACAGTTTCATGAAGGACATATTTTAAAAATCTGAAACACATTTGAACACTGTCCCTCTCCCAACTCTGGTTAAGATCGATTAATATGTTAGGGCTTTTTAGCAGAAAGTGGAACCATCAAATATTTGCTCTGCTCACAGGCAAGTGCTTAGCATTCTGCAGAGAAGTGAACCTTCCCCATGCTTTACACTCTTCCTTGTCAGGTCTAGAAAATCAACCTGACTGTGTCAAACTGGTTGCATTTTTAAGGCACCATTCCTCAATAAGATTTTCATGTTGTCTCTGAATAGACTTTTATTAGCCGTGAAAGCCATTGGAATGAATAACTCCAGTGTTAACTTACAAAGAAATGTTCTCAACCAAATCTGAAAATGTTCATTTTACAGGAGCACCATGAACTCTTTTTCATCAAAAAGTCTGTTCAGTGTTAGTCTGTATTGTTCACTTAGTGTAAGTAGCTGAGATTGTTCTTGAGCCATTCATATAAATGGATACTAACAAGGAATTGAAACTTCAAGAAATATTATTTGTTATACCTTAAAATGTTGGGTAATGTTCTGTGGTGTAGAAATGCAGGCGTATGTTCCAGATGTGCACACTCGGTGATGCTTCAGTATGGTTTAAGAGTTCTGGAAATAGGTTAATAATCTGTCGTTACAGGGGACTTTTTCTCTGCCAGATCCCATTTTATGCACTTTTAGCTTTTTCCGACCATACTGTCAGAAATTTTTATCTAAAATCTTTAGCTGAGTGTCTTGCAGTTGTCTGAACAACCTGCATATGCTGCATCTTACAGACCAACTGTTACATAAATATGACTTGACTTTTGCCACAGTGAACAGTAAGAGTGACTGAGCAAGCCAGAGGGCAGATGTGACAGGCAGTGCTTTGTGCAGGCACCAACAGCCACAAGGAGAACTGGGGAAAGACTGGGGAATAAGGAGGTTCAGGGAAGAGGCTGGCACTTTTCAGCAGTCCTTTGGGAAGGAGAGGTCCTCCCTTGGCCTTAGCTGATTGATAAAGAGGAGCCATGTGGTACCTCTGGCTCCTCCTGTCTTAGAGTCCCATCCAGTTCTTCGTCCTTTTCTCTTAAGCCCATCAGCTCTCTCTACAGATCTCACCCACATTCTCCAAAGTTGTACTCCTCAACCTCTGTCTCCTCCAGACCTTTCTCTCCCTGCCTGTTCTTCCTCTGAGCCCCCAAACCATTAGTGCTCAGCCTTCCCTCATCTTTAGCATCTTTTGTATCTCTCCTGTTGCATTCGCTTGCAACTGAGAATTCAGATATCTGCTTCAGCAGCTCCAATTTCTGAATGTCTTTGTATGCCAGCCCTTATATTAACATGGTTACCAGCACTCACTGCCACTGGAACCACCATTTTAGCTGTCTCTACATGTCTTCTGTATCCAGCTCTCCCAAGAAAAGAATAAATCCAATTTATGGCTATGGTGAGGTTTAAATACAAATAAAGGCCATGGACATTACTTTCCATCAGTGCAGATGGGAGCATCAGAGCAGGGTTAGATGATGTGTCTGCAAAAACCTGCTGACAGTATGTGAATTATCCTAGTTTGCTGAGGATTCTCCTGTGTGACAGCCACTCCAAGTTGCAAAAAGCTTGAGGGTTGAGCACCAAAGCTGGGCAGATTTTTAAATTCATTGTCATTGTTCCCATAGCTAGTATCATTGCTCAGATAGTAAGGGAGTCTGATTTGAATTTTGTTAAGAACCATGTCTGAATTATCAAAATGTACTATTTTTAATCCCTTATAAGAGAACTGCCAGGATGGCTGGTGTGAGGGGATTGGAATCAGTTGAGTGACAAAACTGAGAAGCACTGTAAGAAAAGGAAGACAACTGAAATTAGTTGGTACTGGTGAGAGAGAAAGTTATGATGAGGAAAGAGACTGAAAAGAAAGTGAGTTGGGGTGGATAAATGGGTGGACTAGGGTGACTGAGGAGACAGTAAGTAAGAGGGGGCAAGAAAATATGTCTAATAGTTTTTTTGTGGAACAGAAAAAGAAGACTGGAAATGCCTGGTCTGAGATCTCAGAGAGACAGCAAGAGGCCAGAGAAGTTACAGTTTAGAAAATGGAGTAGGTCTAGAAAGGCAATCAGATTGAGACCACATCTATGAAGAAAATGAAGACAATATTGTGGAGAGTGTGTTTGAACTGTGGAGGGCTGAAGGTTTAGGAGTACATAAATGAAAAGTATCTGACTGAATCAAGGTCTCACCATGGGAAAGAGAAGGCGTAAGAATTACAATAGTGATTACTTGTGGAACGATGGATAGAAGAATGTGAGCTAGAGCATACTTCACATGAGTTTGGTTGTTGGGTTTTTTTCCACTTGAGCACCTTTATCTTTCATCTTTTAGGCAGTTTGCCTGGCTTCTGGTGTCTGTAAGCACAAAGGGCTATGGGGTTTTTTAGTGTTTTGTAAAATCATCGCTAATTTTTTATATATATTTAAGTATATTGTCTTTATTTTTTAACATTTTGTAAGTGACAAAGCAATATTTTAATCAAATAGTTAATTTCATAGCTGAAACAGTGGAAAAAAAATTGGACTGAAGACTCAGATTTCTTTTTTCTTTCATTTTCCTCTCAAGTTAAAGGATATGCTTTACATTATAGACTGAGAAAGCAACTGGCATAAATTACTGTATGATGACATGAGTATATCTGATACAAGTTCTTAGATGACAGGAGCCACCTCTCGCAAGTTTCATTTGTCAAAGCTTACCTCTCTGTGCCATGGAGAAAAGGTTACAGCATTCATCTTTGATGTGATATGAAGTACATTTTAAAATATAGATTATTCTGTGGATTCCTTCCCTCAAAAAGGGAATGATCCTGTTCCAAAAGTTTTAGTGAATGCAAATTGATTCTTGCAGATACTGTAGCAAAAGTTACAGCAAGATTTTTTTTTTTCTTGTTCCAGTAATTAAATATTGGATGCTTTGGGTTCTGTTTTAATTGAGGAAAAATATGTTACTTTTTAGAAGTGATTCACAAGTAAGAAATTCTACCAAGACTCTAAATGTCCAGACCAGAACAGAATTAGATTTAAATATTTGATACTTTTGGCTGTATTCTTTTGCTGTCACAGATGCAAATGCCATTGATTATTGATATCGTGGTAATAGCAGAGCTTGACAGTGTCTTCACAATGGCTTGTTTGATGCTTTTCTGTGACAATTATAAAACAATTCTTGTCAGGTTTTGTATTTACCTTCTTTTAGCAATAGGAATGAAAGCTTACATGTTTCATTCACCTCTGTCTGTGCCAGCTATCTGGAATCGATGGGGTGGACTCTCAAACTCTGCTGCTTGCACCAATCTGTTCAGTAGGTTTTTTCCCCCCCAGGTGTCCATACATGCAGTGACATTAGCACTTCTGAAGCTCCAGTTGTCTAGGAGGAATATTCAAGTGCTTCAGGATGTTTTTCACATCAGCATCTAGCTAATACGTGCAAACTCTTTGTGTATTCATTTCCAGTTTCTGCTTTAGATGGTGGTCAGTGTAAAGTGGGGTTTAGCTTTAGACTTCCACAGGTGCATAAAAACCTGCTGGTTTTAAGGATGTTCACCATAGGATCTGCTTATGCACTGTTGTCCCAAAACAAAAGGTGACAATGGCTGTTGCTTAAGGTAATCATTTCACACACTCTTAAAGCATTTTGCTAAATGCTTCCAAGAATATGAGAGGCTTTTATCTGCTTTTATCTAGCAGAGTAATCTAGATCTCTGTTTCTGTCTAGCAGAGTATAGCCTGTTCCGTTGTAGAAGTATGGATTTGGCACAAGGAGCAAAAATATTCTGAAAAATTATTGAGCAGGTGTCACAAGCAGTAACTGCTCAGAAGTAATGAGAGCGTGTTTGCTTTCTTAGTTCAAGGAAAGAGGAAAACAAATGGAGTAGGAAATAAATACAGCTGAAGTGGTAATGGGTTGATGAGTCACAAGAAGCGAGACTGCATTTTCTGACAGAATGTAGCTAGCAACCTTGGAGCATTTTTGTGAAATGTTTGATTGCAGAGAACAGAGATGCTTTGAAAATCCTATTTTGAGCATCCATCCCTTATTTGAATGACTGGATGCTGTGATAATAAATAATGCATGAATAAAAGTTAAACCAAAAGGGACCTTCAGGTCATCTCTTAGGACTTCACTGTATCATGACATGACATTTCAGCAGGTTATCCTGAACTGAACTAGCACATCTGTTTTGACATCTCTTCAGCTGAAGCCATCAGTGGCTTGGAGTTTTTTCCTATTCGTTCATCAATATTATTTGCAAATTGCCATTCTCATCTGCATTAGTTGGACTTTGCTTTTCTGATTATTACTTGCTTTTTCCAGACAGATTTAAGCACCTTTTAATACCAGTATTTTCTTTCTGTATAGACAACTCAATCTTTTTAATAACAGATCAAGATCTTTACATAGTTATTCTTTTTTATGCATATACTTTGTGCTCTCTTTAACACCCTTTAAAGAAAGGCAGTCAGCAGGATACTACCCCACGGTACTGCTCTCCCAGTATCTCTTCCACCGTCCATGTTCTACTCTGTGCAAAATTCACGGTACCTTCCTGCTGCCACTTTCCTCCATCACTGCTATGTACAAAACTGGGATTTGGCCTTTTTGCCCCAGCATTGCCTAGGAGCTCACTCTGATGGGGAGGGTTGTGTTACATCTGCTGTCTGGACCTGCTGGATGCAGGCTTGCCGTCCCCATCACTACATGTGCAATATGTGCTTCACTGCAAAAAGCCACTTAACAAGGTGTAGATTTTTACTCAGAAATGCACTGCCTTCAGAAGCTTGACAGCAGTCTGCTTTTTTCATCTGTAATTTTCTCTGAACAAGAATTTTGTGTATACTGGCAATGAGGGAGAGGTTTCTGGAAAGTGTTGTGCTTTTGCAGAGCTCCTTCACTGTGGGCCATCAGAGGGTGACCTGGACAAAACTCATAGGGAACTGTACTCCTTAAGCCACCTGTAAGGCATCCCTTTGCTGATAAAGCTGAGACCAGTGTGTTCCACACACAGCTTTGTTCCACTCTAGCTGCACTGCTTTGCTGCTGGCTGCAGTTCGTTAGAGGTGGGTTTGCTTCTGGGGATGCTTTATCATTTCAGTATTACTAATGAGGAGCTACAGGGTGGTTTTGAGTGGATTTGAATGGTGGTAAGAATGGTGAACAGAAACTCTGGAGAGAAAGTGATGGTCAATTAATTTCACTACCTTTGCTACTCTTGTATTCTTTCTGAGGTTGATAATGTGGCATCTTTCACATAATAAAAAAAAAAAGAAAGTGAAATGGTTTAGAATTTTGTAAACTGTTCTATACTGTGCTAAGGTACTGAAACAAAACCTCTTGAATAATGGATCTGAAAAACACACTTTGAAATTCTCATAGTGCAAAAAATGAAAGGCATCAAGACTTCTGATGGCATTCACTGAGAGTACCCTGGCTCAGCTCTAACTGTGTCTTTGGAGTGTTTTATATTAATTGATTTTGTATGGAAGATAATCCAGGCATTCCTTTCATTGCAGAAATCCATCACTAGACTGTGCGGGGGGACATTAAAAAATAATGATACAAAAAGTATAAAAAAATCAAAAATTAAATTCTCTAAGCTACACCCTCAGTGTAGGAATTAAACCCCAGGTTTAAGAGTTGCCTTCCTACTCCTTTCAGAAATGCACATTCCTGAGGAGTGGGACAGAGGGCATGGAAGAATAGACAGTGGATGAGAGTGGTCATAGCCAGCCCAGCAAGTCCATTCATCTTTGTATTGCACAGGCAATGGAGACTGCAAATCCTTTACAAAGTAGAGGATATATGAGCCAAAATATTCTGCTTGTCTCAAAATATCAGTCCTGTATTTTTATAGCATGAAATAGAAGATATCTGTGAATGCACTTTTGAAATGAGTGGGAAACACCAGCCAAGACCCAGTGAGACTCAACCTTTTCTATAATTGCGTTGTTATTTTTGCAGCAATGTTTCCAAGAATAGAAACTTTGTCACCTTAAATTTTAAACTAATAACTTGAGGAGTTTTAATAGCAAAAGGACTGCTTGCTAATTTGTAATCACATGCAGTTTTAAATAATGGAAGTTTAACAAAATGCTTTAATGTCTACACCTGTAATTTAGAGTTTGAATAAAGTTCTAATGCCATTTAGTAATAAGGATGCTTCCTTTGCATGTGAAATTGCACACCTGCAAAACTACTGTCCCATTTTCTTGGCCAAAATTGGTATAATTAGGATCCTCATTTTTAGTTAGAACCTCCTTGTTTTTACATGCTCATCGCTTTCTAAGGCAACTCCATTTGTAGACTTTTTGCTGTAACCTGGAATGACTTTTAAGTTAAAAAAAAACCATTTCCCCCACCTCCCAGCATTCTTAATTAGCAGGAGCTGAAATATGGCATTCCATATCCTCCCCATCCAGTTTTATTATGTAAAAATACTGGGGTTTTTTATTTTGTCATATATCTTTCACATAGTAAAATTACTTTAAAATTACAAGCTTAAAATCTTGACTGAAGAGTTTGGGGAGTTTTGGCTAAACCCTTTAATTTACCATTAAGATTTTGAGAGATTTAAAGCTTCAGTGTAAAAGTGAAAGGATCAGCATGGAGACCAAATTGTACTAAAAACGATATAGACTGTCAGAGGGAAGCTTCCAAGTCGCTTGAGTCTGAAAGTGCTCGCTGTTCGACCTACTTTTTGTAAGTTATGACACAGTAGTTTGATATTTGCATGCAAAGATAATAGGTCCTATTTTTAATGTAGTAACAGGACATAAACTTAAATTTTTATATTTGTTTTTAAAATTTCTTTTGCACCATTAGCAAGGCTGTGCTGTGTGCTTTCTCTGTGCTGCCCTTATATTCTGTGTTACACTGGTGATGCGTGGTTGCACAGACTTACGGTTCAAATAAGAAAAAGGATTTTCATTTTGCTTCTTTTCTAGTTCTTCTCTGTGACAGTTCAAAAATTACAAAGAGCACTGAAGCAGTTATTTGGGTTGCCTCTAACTTAACTAAACATCATTTTCTGGAAGTGGATGTTTGAGGGAAGGTACACCTTGTACCTAGTGCTTTGCCCACTCCAGAAGAGTTGGAGAGAAGCCAGCAGGTACACATTTAAAACAGAGAAAGCTTTTTGGGACCCATGGTTCTTTGATTGAAGTTCAGGCAAAGGTTTCTGGTGGTGCTTCAGTGGGTGCTCTGGACACTGGCTTGAAAAGGATTCATGGCTCAGCAACAGCAGCTGCTGGATTCCCACCTCTGAATGTGGGTGTTAGGTCGGGTCCTTCCATTCAAAATTGGGGTTCCCAAAGGGTTAAAATTCATAGCTGTTGAAAATAAATCCTGTGGAAGTGGATCAAGCTTTGAGGCTGCCTGCAAAAAAAATTTTGTAAGTTCTAGAGAAATTCCTATACCTTCATTTATGTATGTAACTAAACACCTTTGTCTACTTCTCAGTGAATTTAATACTTTTACCTGGCAATAGGAAGTGGTAGGAGGAAAACATGTGGATCCTTGAGAACACAGTGCTTGGGCGTTGGGTGAAGGTCAGTGGTACCTGCTGATGGTCATTGGATAAGATGATCTTGAATACTAGCATTGTTACTTAAAAATAAAGCGAGTCCTTTTGCAAAGTGGAATACGTAGATAGTTTCTTTCCTTTTACATTGGTGTCCTGTGTCTCCTAGGCCACTCTTCCGAATATAATAAAAGGGCTGTTTGTTTCTGGGTCCTGCTTCAAGCTTCTACTTTAATCATAGGATAATTTTATCTGTTTTAAGGATAAATACCTTTGTGGATAGAATATGATTGCTATGCATAGAACAACATATCATTTCCTCTTGCTCTAAAATGTGGTGGATCGACCACCACTGCATGTTGTGTTCATGTTTTCTGCCTTTTCTACATCATCCACATACTCTTGAAGTGTTTTAGCTGTAGGGAACATCTGTCACAAACCCAAATGTTTATATTCATATAAATTGGCAGTTGTGTCAGCTCCTCAAAGAGATGTTCATCATGATCTTTTTGTAAGCAGATGTGCTGTGACTGGAAAACCTTCTTTAATAATTAAGTATGATTAAAGTATCTGGAATCTGTTCCAGTTACTGAAGCAGCATTGAAGATTGTGATTCTTCTCACAAAAATACAATTGCTTGGATTTTGCATTACAAATATATGCTAAAGTCATGTCTGGAAATTGGAGCAAAGTTCTCTGCAGACTGTACAGTGAGCAGTGCTGAAATTGGGGGAGTTGTGCTTAAGATTATTTATTTGTTTATTCTCTATAAAATTAGACACATTAATCATGAGAAGTACAGTTTCCTCACAGATTTTCCATATGGACTTCCCTGGTTATAAATAGTACTTTTAAAGGCTTGATTAGAAAAAAATTAGTTTCATCTATTCACTTGTAAAACATCACTGTAGTCAAGCAACCAGCCCAAAAGGAACTGATGCGTGATGAAAGTAATATTTTGTATTTCAGTTACAAAGGTGGAGCTCAATATCTCTCCCACTGTGTGCTGTCAAATAGAGAAAGGACTTCTAATTCAATTTAAACCTCATTCAATTCAATCTCTGTAGAAATGTGTTGGACCCTGAAGGTAGTTTTCTCAACAGTTACCTGCTGTAGGTTACTGATGAGCTGGTTTTCCTGTAGGAGGAAAGAGAAGAAAAAGGCAGAAGGATGACTAGTCTTTAAAAATTGTTGATCATCCACTAGTGTTAGCCTTAAGTTTTATTAGATTTAAAATATATTAAGATTTTTTAAAGTGGCACAGAGTGCTATAGTTCAAAGATGAGAGTTTCGTGTTAGGTTTTAATAGTTTTATGCAGTCTTTTCAGTGATGTTTTCCTCTTCTCGACTCCACTGTATATAGTATAGTTTCCTAGATTTCTACACCATTTGCCTGTGTTTTCAGTGTTTTTTTGTCACATGCTTTACATTTATCCCTTTTTTATGTCTTTCCAAGCATCCTATTTTCTCATTGAAAGGTATCGGCTCTTTCTTTTCTGTTTCCAGAGACCGTTTCTCCCTCTCAGATTTCCTTCTCTTCCTATTTTGCCTTTCTCAAAAACTAATCCCTTCCTCCCCCATTGATAAAGGCAGTAAAGTCTGTTATTTTATGCTGAAGATATTGTTAGAGATCAGGAAAACTTCATGGTTAGAGGCAAAGGCAACCCAGCAGCTGTCAGTGAGGTGAAGGTTTGGTTCACACTACAGAATTTTCTGGGAATTTCCCCCATATACCCAAATGGCTAAAAACTACTAGTCAGCTGGTCTTCATCTAAAAATTTTCAATAAGGAGCTTTCCTCTTCATTTTCCTTATCCCAGAACTTTTTGGGGGACCTCTGTTCTCAATAAGCCTAACAAATCCTGTAAGATACCATCCACTTAAAGGTCTTGTGCATTGTCTTTTGATTTCAGCAACACTGTAATGCTGCACGTTAGGTTTCGTAAGTAATTCTCATCACTTGTGAAACTGTTCTGTTTTGAAATGCATATATTTCACAGAGAAAAGGACAAAATTGATCCCTCCCAGCTATTTAGGTAACAACCAAACATAAATCGTGTTCTGCCTTTGGTAGCTGTGCCATGCTCTTCACTGCAGCAGTGATTACTGCCATTTTGGACTGGTGAGGGCCTTCCCTTTTATGTTTTTTAAGAAAATGTGTGTTATTTCCACTGGACTCATGCAGGTCATCAAAGGATTCTCTGGGTGAGTTTTGGCAGGACTCTTGCTGCCAGAGTATCCTATGTACCCACATACTTACTCAGGGTGGAGGTATCAAATGCGCTTCTTTCGCAGTCTGGATCATAGCTGAGAATTGCCCAGGATTAACCAAGAGGCAAGGGAAATGAATGTAAGATACCACTGACAGAAAATGAGAGCAAAATAAAACAAAACCAAAACACACCAGAAATGCAAGTCCAAGACCTTTTCTTAAGATGTTTAGTTTTCCAAATCAGTCTTGGTTTGATGAGCTGAAGAAGGTTGAAATCTGGTTCAGTTTTGCTTCATGCTAGTGAACAATTGTCAGACAGAGAAGATTGTCTGCCCAAGATGGAGGTGAAAATAAAATAAGCAAGGTGGAAATGGTGCAACCAGACTTCCCAATTACATGTTTTTCTGTTGGTAACTGGAGAATGTTTCAAACTTTCTCATGCTTTTGCTCAAGGTATTCAAGCTTGCTGCATCTTCAGGTCTTCATGCTTTGACTAGAGAAAAAAAGTACAACTTGAACTTTCAAAAGAAGAATAGTTCTCAGTTTTATTGCTGCACTTGAATCAGTAGCTCTCCAGGTGCATTATAAAATCTGCTTGTATTTTAAAAGTCTTCACTAATTTGGCATGGCCATCTTAACACAGGGTCTGTTTCAAAAACACTTTGAATGCTCACATCTTCTGACTTACAAGGAAAAGGAAAGAAAAAAGGAGAGCGTAAAACAGTAAAACCCAAGCCTGTAGGCAGAATGTTTCATGACAATAGTTGTGGGGTTTCTTTTTAATTATATGTAATAAAAAGCTTGCAGATGATGCCCACTCTTTGGATGGGGGGATAAGACAAGAAAAGTTCCTTGCCTGAGGCCCAGGGTTGGAAATATAAGCCATAGTTAGCTAGCATTGTATTTTTTGATAATAGCAATGTCCCCAGCAATCTAATGATGACTTTTCCTCCCCTTTGATGATATGTTGTCCTGCTGATAATTATTGGTATGATAGCAGATGATACAGTAAAATATTTTGATGGAAGACACAAACCGTTTCCCATGTAATAAACTGCTTTTTTGTAGAGTCTGCATTCCCGCAGTGGGATCTGGTGGTGTCTGTTCTTCGATGGGCTGGACTGTATCAGCAGAGACTGGCTCTGTGGTGGTACAGAGTGTGTCCCAGCAGTTTTCGTGCTGATGACATTACAACAGCATTGGACTTCATTGCAGTGCTTTGTTTTCTGTGGGGCTGCTGCTTAGATCTGCAGAGAGGAGAGAGCCTTAGGAAATGCACGACCGGTGTTTGACAAAACTTACCTTCTTCCCCCTCTCCCCTTTTCTTCACAGAAAATATCAGAGGGGAACCCGGGTACGCCTGAGACTGCTGGATCTTGAACTGACATCCAGGTTTTTGGGGGCAGCCAGTGATACAACTTTGCTGGAAGCTGATGCTGTACTTTTGGGACTTGCAGAGAGCAAGCAAACAAAGCCAAAGGAGTAAATTTACTGCACAGAGATGCACATAGTGCTCTATAACAAATTACATAAATTAAATGCTTCCTCAGGAAATAAATGAAAAATTGCTGTACGTTTAGTCATGTAAAAAATTAGATCAATAAAAGACAATAAGCACATTGTACCTAATTCTTGCTCCGTTTTTATTCACTCATCTTTCTAACTCTTTGCCTTGAGATTTAAAGGTGAAGGGTAACTGAGCTTCTGTTGGTTAACTGAATGTGTTCATATTCTTGTATAAAGAATTTCAGAGTCCATCATACTGTTCTAAAGGAATGTTGATTTTCCATGGAGGAAGTCCAAAGCTTGCTGTTGTGGTGCTGCTTCTAGGATGGTGTTTCATATAGAACAACACCAAGGGTTTCTGATTTCCAAAGCTGCAGTGCAGGCTGTTTTACTGCTGATACTGGGTTTAATATCTGTTACAGTACATCAAGCATTTATCTCCATCCGCATGAGGAACTAGAGATTATTCTTTGCTTTAATCAGAGCTCCCATTTCCAATGCATGTTAGTAATTTTTCTCTGGTGGTTCATAAAAAATGGAAAGAAGCTGTTTCAATATAGTTGTTCAAGTGTAGGTCTTAGTTTTCTGTAAATCTATTTAAGATAAATATAGTGGGTGTTTGAACACACAACCAGAGAATCATGATATGGCACTTCCTATATCTTTTTGGAGCTTTTGTTATCAGAGAACACTTCTTTTGATTTCTGATATATCCAAGCCTGAATTCTGTACAGTCATTTGTGGTCTGCATAGTGTCTAGCAGGTGGGCTCAGAGAAAGTGAAATTTGCCATTCATACCACTGAATTGCAAAAGAAAGCCTGCTAAATCTTAAAATATTTTTTCCCAAATGTTGGAATGAAATGAGATTTGTTAAGATAGTATGCCTTGTTTGTTTGCAGTGACTGTCCAGTGACAGTGTGTTTCTTTTATATGTATGTTATTCAGCAAGTTGCACAAGATTCAGCAAAACACACACTGGCTTAAGCACATATTACCCAGATCCACAGACACCTCCTCTTTCGGCTGGAGCAGGCCACGTGAGCAGTGATGGAGCCACTGCAGGATGTTGTAGCTCCTTCTGCCTGTCATGACTGAGTACATGAATGTCTCAGTCCTGTGAGGGAAGAGGAGGTAAGGGATCCCTAAAGAAGCAGGGCTCCAGAGAATCGGTTCCAGGATGCCACAGCTCACACATGCCTTTCCTTGCCTTCATCTGGGAGGAGCTTGGATAAGATGGCGCCTGTGCAGAAATGGGGAGCAATTGTGTTAGATCACAGCTGGCTGGTGGGTCAGGTTGCCACTGAAGCTCTGCAAGTATTCATATGGTCCAGCAAAATTTATTTACAACAGGACACAAAAACTTTAATCTGTTTATAGGTTAAACATTGTCATTTCTTTTTTAAACGTTTTTGTATTTTTTTTAAACATGTAAAAAGAAAACCAGAAAGAAAGCTGAAGTGCCTTTTTGCCTGGAACTACAGCTGTATGCACAGTGGTTTGATTGTTTTTTATACCTCTGGCTAAAAGAAAACCTTTGACCAAATAAATAGAAGAAAACTGATTTCCTACCTTTGCCCTTTTGTAACACTGAAACAAGAGGTACAGTGCAGACAGAATTATAGAATTATTAAGGTTGAAAAAGATCTCTATGATCATTGACTCCAACTGTTAACCCAACACTGCCACCTTCACCACTAAACCATGTCCTTAAATGCCACATCTACAAATTTTTTGAACACTTCCAGAGGTGGTGGTTCCACCACTTGTCTGAGCAGCCTGTTCCAATGCCTGACATCACCTGATATGGGAAGTTTCCAAAATACATGTAATGGGTTAAAGCTCAAAACGGGGCGGAAACACCAAAAATGTAGCGGTTTCACATTTGCCGAATTTGTTTTGTTAAATTTAATATAGTGGTCTATCTTCCCACTATGGAATAGGATTAGAAGAAAGGCAAAACAGGCTCAAAGATAGAAACAGGGGGATTTATTAACACTCACTAAAGGGCAAACAAAAAAAACCGATGAAACCTTTTTAAAAGCACTCCCCTCCCCCCTACCAGCAGATCACTTTTCTACAAAACAATGTAAAGAGACAGAAAATCAGAACTCAAGGTCAGTACCATTTATAAAATAGCCTCTCATTCAGTCTTTGAGAGAGACAAGTCCCTCCTGATTTTGTTCTGGTAACTTTCCACAAGAGACNTGAAAGCCTCAAATCCACGAGGTGTAGAAAAGCTCAGAAACGGCGGCCCGGATCTTCTCTCCCCTCCACCCCTCGGTCTTATGGGGTGGGTTTGGCCCAGCCTGGGCTCGGTGCTTTTCTCTGGGGACCCAGGGGGTTCATCTCCCTGGGCCCGGCCGGCGGCGTGGGGCAGGCCGTAGGATGGGCTGGATGTCAGCAGCCGTGGCTCCCCTTTCTCTGCCACGCTCAGGGGCCCGGCTCGGCTCCCCCAGGGCCAGCCCCAGCCCAGCTGCCCCATCCCGGCCCTGGGGGCAGCAGGGCCTAAGCCGGGCCCCGGCTTTAAAGCAGATCATTAATTGGTTTTTTACCATTCATGCCAAACCAATACAATACATCTCATGTATGATCTGTCATGGAGAATATTTTTAATATATTTATTTAACAAAATACTAGGAGGAATCACATGGTAAATGCATAACCATTCTGAAGGAATGGGCATGTTTCAGCAGATCCTTTTGTAGTTTTGCAAACTGAAATTTTGTTTCTGATATCAATATGGATCCAAGCAAGAGAGAGGAAACAAGCAATGAGAGCTTATTTTGTTGCTTTAATTTGCTCATTCATCTCAGTGATCTTAATTAGGTGATTTCGAACATGAATTTTATTGGGTGTTAACATCCAGGTAAAGAGTTTTTCTATCATTAGAGTAGGAAAAGAAGGCCTTTTTAAGAAGCCAGGAGGGATTTAGAATATCAAAGAAATCCTGTCTGTTGAACATAACTCATCCTTGAACATGCTTGATCAACCTTCAATAAGAGTGATTTGGGAGGAAGTGTATGTGTTAATGTTTTGGGGCAGAATAAGAGCTATTTCACATTAGGGTAACAGGTAGTGATTTTATCAAACCTTCCTCTGGATAACCTTTAGACAAGTAGCTTTTGGAGGCTGTACTGGTCACTGTTTGAAATCCAGCTTAGTGTTCTATTTGAAAACCTAAGGGCTGACATAAACTGACCCCATCATACAAATTACAGAGTTGAACCTCCAATGGCTTTAGGCTGCTGCTAGTCTTTATGGTCTGTGGTGAACCAGTTGTTGTCCCAGTTCGTTTTCAGTGACCTTCAGTTATTAACTGGCCCTCCAAACTCTTCCTACAAGAGTTGTCCCATGGAGGAGTCTCGATTTGGGGTAGCTATTGCACATTGCCTCAGTTCTGCACAACTCCCAAAGGCAGAATTGCAAAGGCAGAGCAGGGAATTCTGAAATGTCTTTGTGGTGGACTGTTGCAATTGCATTTCATAGCTGTAATACCTGCATATACCAAGAATTTGTGGAGACTACACAAATGTCCTTAACATAGAGTAAGAAACCACCAGTGTTCATTACTGAACAGCCATGATGGCACAGTTGCATGACCTGTGTCTATATGACTATTTTTATTTTTTACTCCAATCTTTTATCAGAGTAGAAATTGATAATGCAAGCAGGTATTTCTAGGGCCATCCATACAGAAAAATAAATGCAGACTCATTTCTGCTGGTTGCTCCCTATCCCCACATTCCTTTTTGCTCCTCTCTGCATTTCCTGCTGTCAGATGTGCACAAGTGTATATACAAGAGCCGTACACAGTGAAATCTCCTTGTCCACGTGGTACAGATCCCTGAGTGGCCTTGTGTCTATCTTGGTGTGGGCAGTGGTATCAATCTGAATTTTTGTTTGGAGGTCATTCTTATTTCAGGTCAGAGGATAACATAAAGAACATTTCTTTATGTTAGCTCCTGCTAACATAAAGAAAGGCTAAAGCTAGCCCAGCAGCTCCCATGGCACTGGAATACTCTTATCACTATACATACTACATGTATGACTAATATGAACCAAATGAATGCTACTTACACATATCAAGATTCCAGCTGTAAATGGAAATGCATCATTTTGCTGAGAATCCTGAGGGCAGTATAAACCAAATTCTGCAACTGTGTTCATATAACTGCCAAAATCAGGAAATTCTCCACATGCCATGCTGCGTTTTCTTCTAAATTTTGTAATTTTGTCTTACTCTGAAGCACAGACGAGATGAGCAAAGTTCATTACTAAAATCATACAGGTTCCTTCTCTGACCTTTTTTTGATTATGCAGCTGAGAAGACATTGGTTTCTTCATCTCTTTTTCAGACATTTGGGGTTTTTTTCCCATAACAGTCTTGAGTTTTTAAAGTGTTGAATGTTTTTTTTGCTCTGAAATTTTTCAGGTAACAACACAAACCCCACTTCATTAGAAGATACTGACTTTTCATCATCCTCTATCATATTCTGCTTTACATGCTGCCCACATCCCCTAGTGACAAATTTCTCACCTAGATTTGGATGAGCATGACTTTGGATGAGACTTACTTCAAGCAGTTGTAATTCGTGCTTGGTGTAAAATTTGCACTCGGAATTGTAACGCTGAGTGCTCAGTGAGCAGCATGAAATGCATCTTCAGCAGAGGGAGGAGGAGGAGGCTGCTGCCATCCTGGCCTTGCCTCCCCACATGGTTGGGCACTCCATTGATGTGATTTCTGCAGCAAATGGCTGTGGCCAGGTTCAGATCTTCCCGTCTGCACAAGCAAGGAATATTTCCACACATTCTGCCAGGAGGACACACCTTTTCTAGACCTGTAACATAAGTGCTTGTGAGCTTCACCCTAACCCACTTCCACTTCTCACTGCACTCATGTGCCTGAATGTCCATAGTGCTTTCTGGGTTTACAGATGTGATTATAAGCAAAATTAGCTTTGATAAAAACTGAATCAGAGCTGTCTTGGGTTTTAGCTGAAGCAGTAATTTCTCTTTTGTGTTTATTCTGGTTCTGTTTTGAAGACTTTCATTAGTTGTGCTAGAATTCTACCTTTTATTTTATGAACAGAACATTAAACACTTTATACATACTTGGAAAGCAAAATATCTTTATCATTATGTGAAATTGGAAGAAAAATGATCAGTGTCCAATGTTCGTTTGATGACTGATGTGCTTTAACAAGTCCTGGTAAATCCTCCTAGGCTTGTCTGCCCTTTCATATTCCAGACCTTCAGGTGATGAGGAAAGAGGGAAACACTGAAGAAATCAGGCCTGCCTATTGAAAACAAATTAGCATCGTGCCACCAAAGCTTTGGCACTGAGCTCATTTCTAAAAACAAGAATACTTCACATTTTACTTTCATTTAGGGCATTCTGGAAAGTTTGGGTTCCTGCTTGTTTCTTAATACTGTCACATTTATAAATCAGGCAAATTATTGTTCAAGCTTTTTATTCTTTTCCTGGCACTATTAATCCTATATGCAGGAAAAGCTATTCCAGTCTTCTGTTTTGGCTAGAGAGCATTTCTACTAGATACAAGCATGCACTTTGTATGTGTTTTTTTTAGTACATTATACATTCTGGGGAAGTGTTTATCGCATATGAAAGGTCTAGACTGCCCAAATGGGGCTATTACACTGTCATTTGGCCATAACCCAAAATAAATATTATCCCTGGTATGACTACATTAGACTAACATGAGTAAGACCTTAAACACCTCTAAGTGTTCTTGTTGCCTTCTTGGTTGTGCTTCGTTCAATCAGAGTTAAGCACCCTGATGCACTCACTGCATGGTGGCTCTAATGAGGAAATCTGCCATTTGTTAACTTCCGTCTGCAGCAGGCTGCGTGTCAAGAGCAGCCAAAAGTTACACTTCCCAACTGGGTTGAGGGATCCAAGGCATCCTTGGAATAGATTCTGTAGTAATTCTATAGCTTTGGGTTAGCTTCTGAAAGTGGTGGCATATATAAATGGTTTTTAAATGCTGACTTTCAAAGTAATAAACAGTCTTTTTTCTCCCATCTTATGAGAAATCAAAGAAGTACTGAAATACCAGCTCTGTTAATGTCTTTCACACAACAGCAGCTCTGCTGGTTGAATCTTTGCACATCTTCTCAACCTCAAACCTGGTTCAGGTTTAAGATATGATACATACGGGAGCTGAAGTGTTATTTCACTGTGTCTGTCCAGTAGCATGGGGAAGAAATTTAAGGGCTTCATACTTCCCTGGGACAGGAGTTGTTCAATTCTTCTCAAAATGACTCCACTGAATACAAATAAACCCCAAAACTAACTGAAGGCCACAATCTGATATGCCAATTAGCAAAACATACAAACACATCAGAGAAGGGAGTTCGTATATGTCCTGACCTGCCTCACAAATGAGTATCTGAGCACCATGCTGAACATCTTTGGATGGTTGTGGTGACTGGGAGAGGTGCCTGAGCATTGGAGGAAAGCAAATATCACTCCTGTCTTCAAAAAGGGCCCAAAGGGTGACACCAGCAGTGCCCAGTGCCAAGACCAGAGGCCATGGGTACACACTGAAACACAGGATGTTCCCTCTGAACATCAGGGGACGGTTTTACACTGACAGTGACTGAGCACTGGCACAGGCTGCCCAGAGAGGTTGTGGAGTCTCCACCTGTGTAAATAGTGAAGAAAAAGGTCTGGACATTGTCCATGGGACCCGATTGAGCAGGGAGGAATGGACCAGATGACCTCCAGAAGTCCCTTTCAACCTGTATGATTTTGTGATTCTGTTTTCATCTTATTTGGCCACTCTGGTTGAACACCGCTTCTTTTCGTTTCTCTAACTTTTTGAAAGCTTAGAGCTCCTGAATGCCCTGACCTGGAGATGACTTGCTGCTGAGCTGGGAGGGTTCAGTCTTCTCTTTGGGATCAACTTGTCAAAAGACAGCAGGACACTGGGGTTCTCCACAAGTAGGAAAGGCAGGAATCAGTATCTTCTATGTATCCTTGAGGCTGCTTGGCTCTTTGTTTGGTATGGCCTTCCCTGCAGTCTAAGGGAGACTGTGGCTACTGCCTATGGCTGCTGCCCTCTCCCGCTTCCAACAAAGGTATCATTCCTCCTTCTTTATTCCTACTGTCTGTATGGGCAAACTGAGAATGAGCTCAGTGAGACACATTTAAATCAGTCCAGGCTCTTGTACAGTGTGAAAAGGATGTCCCCCCCAGCTCAGAGTTTGGTGCCAGCCACACCAAGGTAATGGGCAATGTTGACAGTGTGGTTGACTGAAGGGGGCTGATGATCCTGGACTCCTGTATGTAAACGTCCTCTCCCGGTAGTGACTGGCTACCCCCTGCCTGACCTGTCTGCCAAAGCCCTTGCATGAGCCGCCCTGGCCTGCGGCAGGCTAGTACGGGTCTAGCTGTTGAATTGCTTGACCCAGAGAAGGAGATTTGAATAGGCCAGGCATGGTTTGCTCAGGTTCACCTAAAAGCAGGTGTTGATGTGTGATTTCATTACCCCTTGGGGGCCAGGCTTTTCTCTAAGTGACTGAAGGTCTCACGCACTAATGTGGGTCTCTGTTTGCCCCAGAAGATCACCGCTAAATTCACAGTGCTGTTTGGTTCTTCGGCATGCTTAGGGAGGATGTGCAGCCGCGGGGCTGGGGCTTCCCTCGGCCGGCCGGGAGCCAGCGCAGACAGGCAGCTCGAGCTGTGAAAGAGCAGCGTCAGCTCAAAATCCCTGCCGTGCCCTCTGCACCTCGCGCTGCGGCATCTTTGCACACGCTGGATCACCGGGGAGCTGAAGTTTCATTTACCGAGTGAACGACTCTGAAAAAGGCCCTGCCCGTCGCAATTAGCGCTGCCGGGCGGCCGCCTTGGCGGCGGGCTCAGCCGAGNGCCGCGCCCCTTCCAGCGCCGCGCCGCGCCGCGCTCTTGTGTGAAAAACAAGGGGCACAATGCCGGAGTCGTCACCTCCTCACCCCTGACGGCATGGGAAAGTGCACTCCTCAGCTGTTGGGTATAGAAAGGCCGCTGCAGGCATGAGAAATGTTCATAAAAATGCCGTTTGGAGCCTGCCCTTCTACTCTGCACATGTCATCTTGCCTATCAAGCTGCCTAATTGGAAAATTAGGCTGGCCTTAATTTAGAGACCTTAAAGTTCATGCCAATAATTTCCCAGAGACTCTTTTTTTCCAATTACTATTATAAGTGGTTTCAGCACATTGGAAATCTTTACTTTCTTTACAAAAGAAAAAAAATACACTCGGGAAGAGCAGATCTTACATTTCAGAGAGGCATTCTCTGATTTCTATGTGTGAAATTGTATTGTTGTGCATCCTGTGAATGATCACTCAGAGATGAATGTGAGCCCCTGTTGTTTTCCATGCATCATTCCTTATTTGACTGAACACAAAGAGCTCATCGTGCTTTAATTTACAGCATGTTATAATCTTATTTTGGGGTTTAATGCACCTGCTATTTTCTATCTGCTGAGGCTCTGAAAGCAGCAGTAAGCAGAAGCTGCCTTGCAGCTGTAAACATTTACCCCCCAGGGTCATGCATCTGTGGGCACCACTGATCCTGAGTCATCTAAGGGCACCTGAGATGGTGTGCGGGATCAGGCCGGCTGGTTGAATGCTTCCTGACTTTTTGCAGTTAGGCACATGCAGGTGGCTGCACTCTATGCTTTTGAGATCTCTGCTGCAAACTGCGTTCAGGTGATGTGGTGAAGATTTACTCTTTGAGTCTGGATACTGTCCGTGTGAGATCCCAGATGGGAGAAAGGCGGTGGTGGCCAGACACATCAGGCTATCTTGCTTATCCTCAGCTGCTGGGACGAGGAGGAAGGATTTCTGCTGACTCCTACTTGTAGCTTGTGGACAGGAGCTGTGCTTCACTGCCAGCTGGGCAAAGGCTCCTGCAGGCAGGATGGCCAAGTGCTTTTGTTGCTCCTGCCGTTCGCACGAGCAGTTGGCCGTGTTAGAAGCTGGAGGGTCTGACAAAACCGCTCACTGTGTCTCTGGGCAGTGATAAGAGTGGCTGACATGTACAGCGAGGGCTAAAGCATGACTTGATAAATCTGAGAGTCCTCCAGATTTTTGTCCTTTTGCTGAAAGCTGCACAACTGGAAGCATGGGAGCAGGAGAGGCCCATACCTAAGATGATTTTCAAGGTCAATATTGGGTACCTTGACATAGATGCACTGTGCTAAGGCCATGGACACATCCTCCCTGGATCCTGCTAAGCCATTTGGAGAGGCTGCTGCTCTTGCGCAGCTACTCTGTTACTTCCCATCCAAGAAACTCACTCCCAGTTGAGTTCTCAAACAATTTTGACCCTGCTGTTTGTTCAATTTAAATCTACTTCATCATTAGGGTTGCTTGTTTTGGAACATGTGCTTATAGGGACAGGGGTGGGGAGATGGAGGGAGGGAGGGCATGTGGCACAAGTTGGGGCCATGGCCTTTCCATCCCCAGGAAAAGAGCACTACTGAACACTGTGGCAAGGGGATGCTCATGGGTGAGATGACCAGGAACAGGTTAGGGGCAGGATGCAACCCCAGGATCAGGGTTTGTGAAGTTCAGCCTTTCCCTTGGTGCAGCAAGGCATGTATGGGAGCAGGACCCCAATGTCACCTCCCCTTAAAACTGCAACCACACAGGCTAGGCTGAGATCTAATGTTGATGCAGAAAGCAGGGTTCACCTAAAGAATTCCTGTGGGTGAAAACCAAAACATCAAGATAAAGAAATTACAGAGAACCATGTGAAAACAAAGCAAACAAAACTCCTGCTCATCTTGGGCTCTATCCACCCTCCCTGCAGGCGCATAGCGTTGCATGGGAAGACTGGTGATAAAGCACCCAAGCATCCTTGAGAGCATCATTACCATTTCCCTCTTGCTGGAGGGCAAAACCAGGCCAAGATGGGACTTACAGACCAAGAGGCCCTGTATTCATTACAAAGAAGTGCTCTTACTGTTCCACATTTACTAAGAGGTTTTGAAAGGGCAGGAGGTCTTCCTTGGAGAAGGATTGAGTGTCAGATGAGTGAAACTGGGCAGAGCAGGAGCTAGTGCGCAAGCCTGAGAGGTGTATAGGGTACAGTAAGGAGCATAAATGTACATGTGTACTGACGGGAGAAAATAGGCTGTAAAAGGCTTCTTTCTTCCATTTGCAGAGAAAGACAAAAGCCTGCTGCTGACCCTCTGCAGCAATGCCTCTGGCAGGACCCTACTGCATCTCCTGTCTGCACTGGTAAGATTAAGAACCCAGCTGAGCCCCTCCTGTGAAAGGGTCAATTTCAGCGTCTCTAACCTTATTTTGGGTGCCTTGTTTGCTGGTAGCAGTGAAGGCAGCAGGCTGGAAGAGCTGCAACCAAGCACCTTAGTGCAAACCACTGTAGCACCTCGTGAGCTCTGAAGATGGGCAGCTGGAGAGGCCTTTTCCCAGTCGTTAGTCCCAGCTTACCTGCTCTTTGTTGAAAAGCACAGATGTGCATACATATTGCCCTGTTCTGCAGGACAGGGGACTTTGTGGTCAGCCCTGCCAGGGATGTGGCCACTCTACTGCCTTTCCTCTAGGCGGGCCTGCATTTCTCCAGTGTGAAGTTAACAGGAGTTATCCTCCCTGCCCTCTGCTGCTTACAATGGAAATTAGTTCAACAGGATGAAAGGTTGATGGTGGGAAAGCATGTCAGAAAATACAATGCAGAGAACACAACTCTTGGGAGAGAGCTCTTTGTGTTGTTATTTGAAAGGGCTCAGGATTTAGTCAAGGGGGTGTAGTTATAATTTACTTTAAGGGATGCTGACAACTGCATTTGTCAAGTTAGATTATGGTCATACTGTCAAAAAGGATCACTCTGTTGTTTTACTGCTAGTGTATAGATGCATAAGTACTTTGGACCTCAATGAGGATAAAAATATGGCTCTGATGTGTGAAAACCCATACTGCTGCCTAAATTTCTGTGCTGCTACATGGCCCTTTGGTTGTGATAGGACTATTCAGTGCATACTTTTGAGCACTTGAATGAATTTTAAGTCTTTGTGGATCTGAAATAGCTTGACCTTCTGACAATCACACTCTTAATTACTTGTCCTAAATACAGTCAGATTGAATGGGAGATACCTAGACATTTTCAAATACATGCAAGCTCAAGAGATCAGGCTGACACGGGCACCTTGGTCTGCTCTTACATTCTGAAGTAGGTAGTTATTTAGCAAAGTGACCTCGTGCCCCTAAGTTTCAGTTTTGTTATCCATTATCACGCCTCTCCTACCACTTTATGCTACTGTGCTCACACAGAGTATTACTATTTGCCATCTCTCTTTTGTTTCTCTTCGTTTTTTAAGTTTAAACCCCAAAGCCTGAGGATCGATGTATGATTTTTTGGTTTTTTCTTTTTTTTTAGTTTTCCTTAGGAAACTGTCACTATTTGTATTTCTTAATCAAACGTTTCCTTTCCAGTAAAAGGCCTGCACGTTTGAGAAAGCCAAGCACTCCCAAGAGAGCTGCCAGAACTGCTGCCCAGCATGTTTGGTGGGGGGAACGGTGCTTAGCTAGGGTACAGATGTTTCTGGGGTACTGAGCCACATGGGGCAGCTCTGAACCATTTCAAGCTCCTGGGATGAAATACAGCCCCTCTCATGCTGTGCATCAGTGAATGTGGGCAGGCCCTGCATGGAGCAGGTCTGATTTGAATGTAAATGACAACATTTTGCTGCAGTTGTCCACACTGAGGTGCTAATGAAGAAACAACTTCATCCTTCTGAGGCTGGTGTTGTGTTTGTGTCAGGTCCCTTGGCATTCCTTCTCTTCGTGGGAAAACAGTGATGAAGAACTGGATCTATGTATGGCTAGACAACTGCCTGGGATGGTTTTTCTTTTCACATTACTTTAAAAATAGCCCATTCCCTTCTCCCTCGTGTTTGCTATTTCTCATGCTGTGCTCCAGGAAAAAAAGTACTCGAGCTTAGGAGAGTTCAGTCTTCCCACCCTGAAAGGTTATTCCGAAGTAATTACTTTTTGCATGAGGGTGTGTACATTCAAACACACTTCTCACGGCCAGGTAGGCAGAAGGGGATGCTGGCAGTGTACATCTGGTTCATCCAGCATGGCCTGTGGGTACTCACTGTGTACTCATCTGAACTGAGGTCCTTCTAGAGCCCTACCTTTGCCGTTGTAAAAATCAGGTTTAACTGGCAAGCACTGAGTTTATTATATGATGCTGTGTTTTCAGGGTAGGAATACTCCAATTTTGAGTCCAGCCATTCATTTAGTTCCTGAAAAACGTGTCCATGTCTGGAGGCTCAGGTGGGCTTGGTCACTGAAGCTGGCTCTCTGGCATCCAACTCACCGCCGTATTCCCAGGCGCAGAATTCCTTGAAATGCAAGCTGAGACGCTGTTGAGCTTGCCCTGGTGGTCTCTGCCGCNCGGGCACGCCTCGCTCACATCCGCCATGTGGCCGGCGCTGAACCGCCGCACTGCCGAGCCGCGTCCCCGCAGCTGACAGCCTGAATAATTTACTGCCTACAAATGGCGGGACCTGCTGTCTCCGTTAGCGCTGGGATCCGATTGCCACAGCCCATTAATCGTAATTGCTGCCTTGTGCTGACAGCAGCGGGGCCTTCACCCTGCGGGCCATTAGGCAGCTACCGGGAAGGCCGTCCCCCTCCGTGGCCTCCCCCGAGAGGGAATCTGCGATTTTTTTCTTGCTTTTATTTTTATTTAATTGAACTCCAAAGCCAAACCCGGTGACTCCCATATGCTGTTGCCCCCAGGCCATGCAGGGAAGCCCCCATCCCAGGGGAATGCTGTGGCTTCAGGGTCTCATTTAGTCTCGGGAGAGGTTTGTGGTGGTTGCCCCAGCGGCAGGCAGGACGCTGGGTATGGAGAAGCGGTTCCCTGGCACAAATCCCTCTGCAGGGGATGGGGACACCAGCCTCACCTTGTTGGCAGGGGCCTGGCGCCCAGGGCCTCCCCGCTGCCCGGCAGTGCAGCGTTTGGCACGACCAGCAGTCCTGTTCTAAACACCTAAAGCACAGGAGCATCTGCTCCCTGTCTCACCTCTTAGATTTCTTTGCCAGTAAGCTTCTTGATGGCAGCCCAGCTTCTCTTCTTCATTTGCCATTTCTAGGCTATCTCCTCCACCCTTAGCTGAGCCATCCCCTACCATTTCTCTGATACCCGCTCTGCATTGCTCAGGTATTTATTTTCTCTGCTTCCTAAACCCTCCTCATTCTTCTGCAAAGCAGGTTTACCCAACTCCTTGTGAATGCACTAGCTTTCACTTTTGGGTGCTTTTGCGATGGGGCAGTTACAGCATTAAGCTCCCAACACACAGCAATCATGTTGATTGGGGTGTTTGTAGCTCTGTTTCACCTATTACAGCATCCTGAGCACCTGAGAGGACGGGTGGCACACCTGGGTCAAGGGAAGAGACAGAAGAGAGGAGATAAAGCTTTTCTCTGTGCCTAAGTCTGGGAGAGCAGGCTAGAAGGAAAGAAGCGGGGGAGGCAAGGGAACCGGACAGTGGGGCAAGAGCACACACGGCCCTGGAGCAAGCCCAGACCTGGGGAAACTCCTCGTCAGAACTGGGCACAAAGGAGCAGGGCTGCTTGTTTAGGCTTGCAGTGACAAGTGATTGTTCTTCGTCACCTTGTAATTGATGACTGTGTGACAGAGCATGCTCACAGAAACAACTGTTGTTTGAGTGACTGGGGGATGCAGAGCTGGGCAAAAAAAGCCCCTCTGGAAATGGTGTAAGGAGCCTGTTTGGCATCTCTAAGTATGTGAGCTATTTCAGGTATGTTTGCTCAACTTCTCCGTTACTTGCCAGCACATGATACAGCTATGCGTGTGTGTGCCTGCAAGCTGTGTATGAGAGAACATGTACCCTGGTGCAATGATATGCAGATTTGCTTTAAAGCTGTTACCACGGACCCCCATGGATAGCAGATGAAAATAAGATATGCTGGTGGTTTGCTGATCTTGTCGATAGAAACTGTATTTAGTCTTAATCTGCTCTTGGGCATTTGAGAAGTGGGAATTATTTTTTCTGGTTCCCTTTCTTTATGTGCTCTCTAGCACAAATCACAAATAGCACAACTCCTCTGTTACCCATCTCCCCTCCCTGTCAATCCATGTGCTTAGAATATGCAGCTGAATCCAGGCAAAAATTTTGGAAAATCTCTACTGGAGGGAGAACTTCATCTGATCCCTTCCTTAATTAGAACATAAGATTGATTTGTCTGTCTTGAAATGTGAAAGGCATTTGTATGTTAAGCAAATACTTAACAAAGGCTTATTTCAAGCCTGTGCAAATGAATGCAGTTCTCCTGCCTACTCAGTTTTCCCAGGAATATCAGCATTGAGGGTGAGATGGAAATGCTTTTGTCCTTCTGGTGCTGAGAAACAGAGATGACTGAGGGCAGGTGTGATAGAGGTCTATAATATTGTTTTATTCTAGGCATTGATTGTTCTTTCAGTGTAAGGAATAATTTTGCCCCCATGCAGAGAAGGCCTTTGTCCCCAAAGCCCTGCTGCTCATCATGCCTGGTGGGATTGTTGAAGCTTAGAGGAGCTGTTTCCCCTCCCACATGAACACTGGTCACTGAGCTCCAAACTGCCACCTTTTACCAGTTTAGGCCTTCTCAGAAAGCCCCTTCAAATTTCCACTATTATAGGTATGAAAACCTACAAGGGGGAAAAAAAACCCCAAACCACCACCACCAACAAAACAAGCAGCTTTTTGAATTCAGTTACCAAATGTCATGGTTTTCCATTGTTTTTATCTGACACAGCTTATTTACGAGCCATGGATACAGCATGAAATCTCTAGATATCTAGAAATCTCATTTGAAATGCTAGAAAAGTGGACTTCTCCTGAGCTTATTCTGGCTTCATCTCCCACATCCCTGTTGTGCTGGGACCTGTTGTACCAGACAAATCATGGAAGGATGCTCAGCAGCTCTGCAGGTGCACAGACTGCCAAACACAAATATTTTTTTGCAAGGACAAATTCACTTAACGAGTTTTATTTGGACATTTTTGCTTAGGTGACACTGCAGTGCAACCCTCTGTGGGGGTGGGGTGTCCCATGTGCCTGCTGGCTCTGCAGTGTGCCATTTTCTCCCTCTCCTGGTGCTTTGCTCCCCCTTCACACTTGGCTTTTACATGGAATTATTGCAACAGCAGCCTGGGGGGCGGGCAGGAAGAAGTGACACTTTGATTGACCATTTTATATAATCTTTAACAATAGAATGGTTTTAGTGACTTGGTACAGCCTGTACTCAACATAGAACCCAGTCTGTTATCGAGAAGTGCTTCGATGGGGAGATAAGCTGTTAATGCTAGTGGAGGAACATTACTGCATAAGAATACAATGATGATATTTTTTTCCCACTTCCACTCTTTTTTCCTTATTTGAAATGTTCCCTTGAGCATTACCTGATAGACTTGACTTCTGCATCAGGTCATTGTTTTGCTTGGACAGGCTGAGATCTTTTCCTTATTTTAGCTATTGCTAAAATTGCATTTTTTCCCCTTCTTTTTTAAGTATCTCAAGATACAAGCTGATCAAGACACACATGTTCCAATCTGATAGAAAGAAATTTTTATATCCTAAGAAGTAACCCCTTGTTCCAGATTACAGGGATATGTATTATCTACAGATATTAATACTTAAGTAAGAGAAAACAATGTAATGAAAATTTCCCCCCTTTTTTTTTTTGCTGAAACTCTTACTTAACTAGCACTTCATGTACTCCATACAAGAATGTGTGCTGATGGGTGTCCAAATAGTATTTATATTATGTGAATTGCATACAAGAATGATACTTGGACAGTCTCTCACCAGAGCCATACTTTGGGATTCACCATGGAGGAATTAGAAAGAAGCTCACCTGCAGTTACCACAGAGATGCCCAAGTTTGCCAGCCAAGCAGTGGGAGAGCAGGGAGCAAGGCTCTTGGCTTTCTTGTATTCAAAGGTGAGGGGAATGGAATCAGACTCCATGATCAGTTCTTGGCACATGCACCTCAGTTCTTGAGTCCGCTGGTTGTCCCTCAGCTCTGCAGAAGGAGGAGGTTCTCCAAGACAGTGGGAGCTTCTGCTCTGGCATCAACAGAGGGATCGAAGCCCTCATGAAACTGGCCCTTCCCAAGGACCTCTCCATGGCTTCATAGATGCTTGTCCACACACATCTTGGTGGGTCTGTCACACCACACATGTCATTTCTGTGTCAGCTCCATCCTGCTCTGCCAGGAGGGAAAGCGCTGTGCAGTCTGGACGGTTCCAGGGGGACTTCTGGGTGGGAATTTCATTTTCTCGGGGACATGGAGGGCTCTGTCATGGGAGATGATGTGTGGAGAGATATCTGGATTGAGGATGGATTGGTGAAAAGAGCCTGCCCCTTGGGAATAGCAAAATTTGAAGGAATCCTGCCCAAACCCTTGGTGCACAAAGGGGTGGTGGGGAAGCACCTGGTCCCAGTGGCTCTCCTGACTTGTGAAGTGATGAAGTGAGAGGCAATAGTTCTGCAAAATGGCATTGTAGAGGGGAGCAGTTCAGCCTTGTCAAGTTGTGGTGGGGAAGCAAATGTCCCACTGGGGCATTTAATAGGAGAATGGCTTGGTAGGACCTACAACCTCATCCTTCTCCTCTGCTCACACTTGTGTGTGTGGCCTCCACTGGGGCAACAGTTCCAGTTTCCGTTTCAGCACTGCAAAAAGGTCAGTTGTTGAGAATGCAGAGGGGAACAGTACTCAGGGACCTAGGATACATTTCTGAGGAAACTGACAAATCAGCATTGTTTGGACTAATGAAAATACGAGGGCTTCAAGTAAGTACACACATCAGCTGTGGGGAGCAGTGTTCGCTGTGTCCATGGAAGACCGGAAGGAAAAGTGATGGTTTAAATTGCAGTAGGAGAGCATTGCATTAGACTTTATAAAATAATTCCTATCAGTAAGGAAACTGAAGGGGCAGGATAAATTGACAGAGGAAACTTGTGCAACTTTTGTTACTGGAAGTCTTTGAGAACAGCTCAGACAAACATCTACCCAGCTGTTGTCCTTCCCTGGCTTCTTGAACTCTCTCCTCTTCTAGGACCTATTCAGCAGAGGGTGTTAAACCTGTGCTTGACTCAGGCTGGAGTCATCGACTTTGTCTTGGCTAGGATACAGACGTTATAAAGTGTTAAAATTGATCCATATTCAGGAAAGCATTAAAACACACGAGTCATTTCAGGCACATTTAGCACTTAGTGGGTTTTGTCTTGCGTAGGAAGGAAAGGGTTGGTAACAGAATGTCTTAATTAATACATTTCAGAACTCCAGTGTGGATGCAGTCGTGTAACTTTCAACATCCCCTTGCTGGCCAAGTTGAAAGCAACGCTGCCAAAACTTCCCAACACATCTTTAAAGCCTGACCAAGGACCAACCCAGGGGGTTGAAGCATGTATTTGAAATGAAGCATTTGTTTACTTTCCATACTGGCTGCAAGGACACCAGGAGGTGGGTTTCATGTCTGGAGTCAGTGTCTATGCAGCAGGAGGACATGCCATGGTGGATGTGTGCAGGATGCACACATCCTTTACCAGCAGCCCTTAGCCCTGCACACCTCTGCCACTGGGACACTCAGCCCTGCTCTCCCTAAATCTACACCAGCCTGGAGTTTCTGCCCAGCAGGATCACCATGCCCAGGGCTCCTCTGAGCTCATGGGGTGATTTCTGGCCTCAGCAGAGCGCAGCAGGCCTGTTGAAGTGGCACCCTGATGATGATGAAAGTTTGGTGTAATGTCCATCTGTCTGAGGACCAGCAGGATGTGCAGGACTTTGCCAGCTCTGCTGGATGCTGGGTACTGAGAGCAGCTTCTGCCTGCCCCGACACTCAGCCCCAGTAGGTTGGTTGCCTCCACTCTGTCTGCTCGCATTGCTCTGTTCATTACCTTAGCACTGGTGTTGTTATGCAGACAATGCCTAATGAATGATGACATTTTAATTAACTAATTTTTTCCTTTGCAAGTTTCTGGGTTTTTTTTCTTTGTGGTGAAAGTGCTTCTCTAGATCCTGGAACCTGCATGGTAGAGTACTTTCCACTTAAATTTTTGTGTGCAAAGTTAGTGGAAGAATACAAATTATATACTTTTATATTTTAAAATATAGTCAGTTTAGAGATAGTTTAGAGGTCAGAAGACTCTGTAACGTACTTGACTACCTGCATTCAAAAGGAGATATATTTGAGATATATATGAACAATGTTTTCCTCCACCTATGGAATGAATATGAGCAATTGCTTCACACAACTCACACTGGTACTTTTAATTTCCCTGGCAGAATTTGATTTATATCAAACTATTGTTGTGTTTGTGTCCCCTCTGATTTACCACTTTTCATAGCTTTCCATGCTGGAGACTACCTTCTCTCTTGCTTCATTTAAAATCATCAGCTTTTTTTCTTACTGTAGGTTCTGTGGCAGAGCTTTACATGCACTGATTGTATCTTTGCTGACCTCCAAGGCTCCACAGGATATATTAATTTCCTCTGAGCATCTGCAAAACCTTATTGGTTTTTAGCAGGACTTTATCATGACCTAAAATGTGTGTGTCCAGTCTGAAAAAATGTGATTTTATTCAAATGTCTGGTGGATTTGCTTTTTTAGGCTGTTTATGGAGGTGCTAGATGGCAGCCTGTGCAGCATCAGGCAGATGCTCCCAATAGTGATGCTTGTATTGCAGCCTGTCTTCAGCCTAGCCATTGCTTGACACTCATGGAAAACACTTAGCAACAGCTTTCATCATCAAGAGAACCCATTTTGCAATATGTGGATGGATGGATGGATGGATGGATGGATGGATGGATGGATGGATGGATTGATAGATGTCAGCCAGCTTCACTGCAGTGTGAGTGAGTTTCCATGTACATGCAGCTTCACCTGCAATCTGATACCAGGATGAGGACTTGAGGGACCATGTCCTTTTGTCTCCACAAAACCACCAGGGAAGTCCCTGCTCTGTTGTCATGAGTGGCAAAACCTCTGCTAAAATCAACAGGACCTGTATTTTCCCCCGTGTGTTTCCTATGACACACACAGCCATGGAAATCAGAAATAATACTGTAAACACTGAAGTAGCGTGGTGTAAGAAAAGGCTGGCAAGACTCTGGGGATGAGTCAAAACTTCATTTTTAATCCCAGGGCTGGCTGGCAGTTGCTATTCTGTTATCAACCTTCCTTCACCCCCCAATATTTTGATTCCAAAAAAAGAGACTAAAAACAATAATTGCTTGCTTAGCAGTGATTTCTTTATAAACATTATAAATAGATGAGTACTGCACTGCCCTACACGGAGAGTTTGAAAAGGGTATTTAGAAGGCTCCTTAAGTTAAATGAAGTATAAGATCTTTATTGGTCTGTGGGCTGTAAGCGCCTGTGGCAATCCAGGGACAAACCAAGACCAACAGAAGAACAAAAAAAAAAAAGGACTCTTTGATAAATAACCTTTCCATATTAAATGCACATCAATCTGACATCAACAATTAGCTGTCAGGTGCTTGGCTTTGCTAGCAAAGGCCAATTTTCAGATTAGTGCTAATTGCAGGGCGGGCTGACACATCAGCTCAGAGCCCCGGTAGCCAACAGGCCGGGCAGGAGCGGGTTCAATAGCAGGAGCAGGGGAGGGCTGAGGCTGCCTGTCTCCAGCTTGCTGGCAGTTTGACTGTAGACTAAAGTAATGGAGCTGGCAGGGTGGAATCAATTACTGGCCAATGAAGATTTTCCCACAGGTCGAGGCTTGGGAAAAAAAGGACGTTCCTGCTGCCGAGACAGCTGGCATGAACTGTCCACTGGGAAAGGAGCCTGGAGAATGAGAAAAAGAGGGACAGTTCTTGGTGATAAACTGGTGACAGACTATAAATTATGAAAAGGGGATTTGGCAGAGGATTTAGAGCTTGCTACCTCTGCTTTTCCCTCCCCCAAGATTTTAATGCCAGCCATGCTCACTGAGTCATTCAATTATCTTACTTAGAAAATGAAAAGTGTTAAGAGAAAAAGCTAAGAATATTTTTTTCTGAGCAGGGTGTGCACACATGTGAGCTGAGCTTTAAAAACCTTTACACGAGCAATTTCCTCTCTAAGCAAACCATCGGGCTGAGCCCCTCATGCACAGCTTACTAATGCTGCTGTGTCTGGTGCTTGCTTATTAGACAGCTGGATTTCTGCAGTGCTTTTGCAAAGGTCACAAAACATTTTGCCTTTTTGAGGAATCCAAAATTCCTTGTCCTGCTCCTTTTATATAGCAGTTCTCTTCATCCCTGAAGAAGACAGGAGCAGGGCAGGAGTGTAGCCCCTACCTCTGTGTTTTGCTGCATCTTGGCAGAAAAGCCAGTGATCTACTTGCTCTAAGAAACACTGTCTTTCACTGGCAAAAAAATGTCTGGCAACAACCAGCTTTTTCTGTGTGGAAAATCAGATATTTATGCTATAAAAATTAAAATACAACAGTTTAAGCATGCACCTAAGTGAAATCTGTATATATAAGAGTGATAGAAATGCCAAGCAAAAGGTTCAGAGTCTCTTCTTTGTTCTCCTTTTGAATGTGTTTTCATATTAGGGTGAGGATTAAATTGCTTCTTTCTGTCTCCTTTTTTGTACTTGGGGAGGAGTTTAGTCAGAAAAGTCATGAGGCAAAATGTGGGCACTTGTCATTTTTTTCTGAATTCTGAATAGTGTGATCAGAAAACTAAGACTCTTTGGGCTTTTTTTTTTGTAGCCTCGTTTTAAGTGAACAATCTCTGTAGTGGGATGCTTCTGAGGATGGTGGATTCATCTGGGTTTTATGTTGGTGTGACTGTGTCTACACCAACAGGGCTGATATATGACGTGGGTTTGAGCCTGTGTGCCTGTGTATGGATGTCTATTGGTGAATCTCTTTTTACATCTGTGCATTCCAAAATAAGGCATAATGAAGGTGTCCTATCACCCAACAACGGCTAAAGATAACTTTTATGCACCTTTGCAGTGCATGGTGCCATAGGGCAATTTACCTGAGAGTGGGGTCATGGCCCTGCAGGGACTGCCACAGCTGCCCTGGTCCAGGAGCTGTGTTGAGCTATGGCTGCAGGAGTTATCCTTGGCTTCTTTTGTTTTGCCTTCTGTTTTCCAAGCCTGCATGATTTGCTTGATTTACAGCTTTGAGCTTTCTTTCATGGCCCTGAGGGATAGAAATCTACTTCTTAATGAAAGCTGAGACTCTCGTGTAATAATTTCCATTTGGGAGCTGGGGCTTTAGGAAAAATACCTGTTATCACAAGACATTATCAAGAATCATCGCAGGAGAGTTGGCAACATTGAGTTTACGTTAGGTATGAAAGGCTTTGTGGGAGGCTGGTAGAAAATATGAGTCTGTGGCTTACATCAAGTTTAACTGGATCTTTCTGAAACTTTTAATTGTGCATATCAGCATGTGGATGGAAACGAGCTTGATTGGCATGTCAACTCAGCAGAGTCTGGAAAAGGATTTCTCTTATCTGTGCCAAGAGCTGGGAGAAAGTAAAGAAAAATTCAGCAGTCATATGGCTCATGCAGAGCCCCTTTCCCCTTCCCACTCCTCGATGTGGCTGATCCTCTTCTTACCTTCTTGCCTTTCTCTTTTCCCCTCTACAGACACCGGAACAACTCCCACTGCTGCCTCTAGACTACAACAGGGGAGACAGCCACCCCAAGAGAATTTTCACTTGCCTCACCTGTTCCTGTCACTCTTCTTGGCTTCAGCTTTGGCATTTGCATCAGCTCTGCTCTGGCAGGATCTCACTGCACCTAGGCTCAGGCAATCCTGCACCATGGCCCCTGCCACCCTCACCACCACCACCACCACCATGGACTCCAATAGTCTAACATAAGCTGAAGTCCAGCTGCTGCTTTTTATCTCAAGCTTCAGCTTTGGATAATTTGAAGGTTTTTAAGGCTGAAGAATGAGGGGTTGCTGCCAAGGCAGATGAGAGCGAGGTGATGTTAGTGTCAAAGGTGAAGGTTCCTCTTGGTCCTGACCTGCCTTCCATGGTTACTCCTGGCTCTCTTTTTCCTTCCCTTGCTGTCCCAACACTGACATGCAGGCTGATGTAAAGGTGTATGTGGGAAGGACATGCTGCTCCCAGAAAAAAGGTCATATAGTGTCTATTATTGTTTTCTTCGTGAAGGGTGACAGATGTCCTTGAGCCCTTGTGGAAGGAAGTCTGCATCTGGTGACTGAAATTGAAAAAAGAAGCACAGTGATGGTCCTGCTTTAGATGTGTTTCCTTGAAATTGCTAAGTGCACAAGTGGCCGTGTGCTGCTGATCCATCAGATGCCCAAGGCATGCTAGGTTATTCCTAAACCTGATGGTGTTCTGGCCTCACTACTACTTTTCCTCTTCTCACATTTTTTGGCAAGTCTGTTCGCAAAATTGCATTAGCCATATTCAGTTTCTGAAATAATTTATCTGATACTTATTTTTCTAAAGTAATTTCTCTTTTCTGACCCTGCTGACAGGTCTGGAGGCTGAGCAGTTTCTTTTCCAGGAGAGGAAGATTGGGCAGTGCTCCTTGTCAACCATGGCCATGAGCCACTATTTTGAACTGCAGTTTGCTTCCTTGGGTCAGACATTTCCTGTTGGGATGCCCTATGGGATGAGCAGCCCCAGTGCTTGTTTTGGGGTTAGCCAGGCACGTGGGAACGGTGGCTCTGGTACCTGCTGCAGAGAGTGCTGGCAATTAAATGCCAGCAGGATTGAGCTGTGCCATATCTTCATAAACTCAGGAACTGTCCTCTAAGGGCATGTAGGTTGAAGGGGCTTTAAGTGTGTCACATGCATGCTGGCCTGGCAGCAATTCAGTTTGATTGAATGGAGCAAAAATGCACCCCCAGAGCCAATGTGCTCTTGGCTGCACTGAATCCTACAGGATACCTGCAGCTCCTCACCAGGGCCTAATGGCAGGGTAATAATGGGCTTAGCTAAATTAGGTGATGTCTTGGCAGCAGAGCACTGTAGTGAGATAAAAAGAGAAATTCAAATCTGACTGGTGTCTTGGCTATGATTTTTCATTGTAGTTGCTGAAAACTCCCTTCTGTGGGCTGCATCATGTGGCCATTGCTTGTTAAGGGAGTCTCTGTGTCTTCTTCTGCTTGGTCTTGACTGTTTTGTGACTCACCTTTTAACAGATTCACCTTCCCCATGTGACAAGTAACATTCAGAATAGGAGAGAGGCTCATTAATGGATGTGAATATGTGGCAGGTATGGCACTAAGATGTCAGGCACAAATCCAGCCATAGCCTGGTGGCTGCAAAGAAAGAAAAGCTGAGTGACAGGACAGCCTCTCCTAGTCATTTCCATGGTGGAAATCTCCCATTAGAAGTATTCAAAGTGCACTGAGAGGCAAATAGATGAGACAAAGCTGATTTTTATATCAAAACAGCAATGCAGGGCTACTGTACTGATTGTATTTTTTTTTTGATATGTAGTTCAATAAAATCCCCAGGGATAACCTTTTTTCAGCATTGAGGCCTGGCTTGCCATTTGCTAACTTATCAGAAGCTTTAGTGATTTTTATTCAGCAATGGAAGAGGCCAAATGGGCCAAAAGGGAAGTGAAAAGCTCTTCTACTGTGTAAAGGAATTACCTTCATCATTCAAAGTGCTGTCTTCCAAAGTTTCTGCTTGAAAATCCCTCCCTTTTCCCAGAACAATTCTGAGCAACTCTGTTTGTAGAAGGAGAGCCACTCAGAGTAGGTTTTCTGTGAGGCCTTCTCCATGTCTCAAGCATGGCTTGCAGCAATTAAAGGTAAACATATGGTCCAGAAACCCTTCAACACGAGCTGCAGCAGATACCCATGCTCCTGAGGGCTCTTCCCACACTATTCCCCTGCCTCTTCCAAGGAGACAGACGGAAAATTTTGTCTGGTGAAAGACCATCCAGGAGGACTACAAAGCCTCCCATCACTTGTGTTTTCCTTCCTGTCCCCGGGCCCTTTAGTCTGGATTTGTTCACACAGGGCCCTGACAGCAGCATTGGCACAGCTGTGGGCAGCTCTGCCGGGTGTCCCAGCAAACACAGCTGCTCGTGCAACAATGCCATAGCCCAGAGGGTGTTTCCACCCAGGGACCTGAGCTGATTCCAATCCTGGAACACTGAGGAAACAACTGAAAGCTTTCAGGCTTAGGTAAAAGGACTGGAAAAGGCTCTGAAAATTTGGAACGGTGGGAATTAAGTATGTGCATCCTGAAGAGATCCTGTTTAAGTGCTGGCACAATAGAACTCCCTGACAGGAACCACCCTCACCCCACTTAGGGATGTTTTCTAGACAAAAATACAAAGAAAAAAACACTCAAAGATTCCAAAACTGGTTGCTAGTACCAGTTAGTCTCCTCCTCCATAGATGTGCTCATGCATCCCTCCTCACACCACTTTGCAGTGATCCAAGCAGGCTTAGGGGCACATATTGAAGTTCCCAAGATGGTATTGGTTGCAGGGTCACCAGCATCGCCTCAATCAGTGACTGGGATGGGGTCTGTAGTGGTGGAAGCAGCTCTGAGTTTCCCTAGCTCATACACATCCTTCAAGTGGCCTTAAGAAACTTGATTTCTGACAGAAGATGTCTATGTCCAGAGCCAAAATGTGAGGCATTTTAAAGGATGTACTCAAACCCACTGTGAATCTTGCAAAAATAAAGCATTTATGGATATGAAAAGACCATTTATCCCCTCTACACACAAACCTTTTTTTTTTTTTTTTCCTTTACACATTGTAAGATCTTTGGGAAATGGGACTTGTTGTTGCTCTCAATTCAGTGCTTTATGACCATGTGGTATCTAATTTTCTCCTGAAAGGAAAGAATGGAAAAACATCTTTCTTTTTTTTTTTTCCCCCCTCTTTTTTTTTTTTTTTTCTCTGTGGCAATTCAGGCTATAAGACAAAATTATCAAGATTTTCTCTTCATGGTTTCTAATGCAAATTTATAAAATATAGTGACTGGGAGGGCTAAAAAGTTGTCTGTGAAACATTGGTAGCTGACAGATTAAGGCTTCATATCCTAGATAATGGTCTCTTAACCTATTCATCAACTCAGTGCAAAAGAATTTCAAAATATTAATAAAATATGAAGTATTCCTTAGAACTCCTGCAACCTCCAGCACCTGCACAGATGAGATCCAAACCTCAGTCTGCTCTCTAGGGATGGCATTGCATGTCCTTGCTCGTCAGACAGCGTTGGCAGAGGGGGTGAGCTGGGGACAGCGTACCCTTCTGTGAATGCTGATGCCACATGACGGTGCTCCTGTCAAGCACTCTCTGAAGGACTCTATTCAAGATTTATTTTTCCTCTTCTAAATATCTTCTTAAAATCACTGCTGCTTATTTGTACAGCTTTCCCAGAGTCCTCTTTCCCCAGCTTGTTTATAGTTGGAAGGCATTTGCTTATTGCTCATCCTAATTGCTTGCATCTTTACTTAGCCACACTGAACCTCCTTCCCTCACCCATCTCCACTTCCTACTAATGATTTCTCTTTCTTTATGGATCTCTTTAGGTGTTTAGCTTTTCTTTCTGTTCACAGTTACCAGGATCATAGACATGCTTCCAGGATTAACTCTTACCTTGCAGAAGGATCTCTTTTCCTAAGACAGCCAAAGCTGTCTTTAGCTTACCTTCGGTCTTTACCTCTGAAGCAGAGGCAGATGACCTCAGTTTGCTCCTGATTAAGGGCAACTTTCACTGGTTTTGGCCTGTGAGGTGACCATGGGGGCATTAGTCCCTGGAAATCAAGCCTCCATGCCTGGCCTGCCTATGACCTAAGGGCATCATGAGCTGTGGCAGTGCTTTTCGCCATGAACCCTTCCTTCTCACTTGCTCCCTCTGCCTCCAGCCATGGCAGTTTGCCTGAATAGTTTTTTGAACCCATTTGTATCTTTTTCCTAGAAGCCCTTTTGAACCACTGATAGATGTTTTCACTTTTCCTTTACGCTGATGTAAAGGCTGGCAGTGTCACATTCTTGGCACGTGTAAAAACCATCTCCTTAATCTCTCACAGAAAGTCTATATAACATGCATCCTTACATTACTTGCTTGACCACAATATTTTCCTAATCTCTATGCTTCCCTGTCTTACTTGAAGTATTTGCTTCTGATTCCAATCTTAACAATGAGCTACTGCTTCCACATTTGTTTAGTTTCATATGAGAGAGACAAGGACAAGCTCTCCAGCTCCTTACATTTACAATTCCTCGATAATTTCCGCACCTTATCCATTTATGTCACCTGCACATTATAGATATTTCAATGAAGACACTAATGCTAACTCAGCATTTATTTTATATATTCAGGTAATGTGCAGTAAAGCATGTTGCTAGTCTGCATTGTCCAGTACAACATATTTTCATTTTCTGCCAATTGGTAATTGGGTAGCCCTTGCCCTAGCACTACTGTTTTCATTCCTTACAAGTATCTAAGTTGCTAACCAAGTTGCTTTTCTGTAGTAGCAGGTAATTTTTTTTTTCCTCCATGGAGATAAACACATAGCACTCTTATTCATGCTGTTTGATAATTTAAAAATACCAATTATCTCAGAAATCCTGAGGGTTTTGCCTGATTACTCATCCTCCCCAAGTTCCTTATGAAATCCTCTGAACATAAAAACTGATTGTAGAATTTTAAAAAAGGAAGAACGTTTACACATCTCTGGTGAGGGTCACTTACTAAGATTATCTTGCAGTATGAAATCATGTAGTATGTATTTATATTTTGTCTTTCCTCAGAAAGTGCTTTTGAACCTTATAACGGCCATAATAAGTAGTAGAAGGGCCTCATTTATCACTGAAATGTATAACCCCAGACATAAAAACATGGCATTTCTGAACATCTGATCCTCATAGGTGTCCTCTTTAATGAACAGAGAGGTAGAATGAACACCCAAAATTACCCTGCTGTCAGTATCTCACTAGTTTCCAAAGAAGGTGATCTGAGCTCCAGATGTACTCAAGGATCTTGTATCATTCCTCCAGGCTAAAAAACAAGGAGTTGTGACATCGTGATGCCATCTTGTCTATCTGGACAGCACAGACAGCCTGAGTTCTATGACTCATATGATGTTTGTGCAAAGAAGGGAAAATCATCTATAAAAAGAAGAAAAGGAGAAAAGGTGCTTCCACAAATCCTGCCATATGTATTATTGGGTCAATTAATTCCTGTCTGCACTCTGAGATAAAGATGTATCTCAGCCTTACAGAAGGAAAAATTTACAGTCTGTTTTGTAAATCTAGTTGTTTTCTGTTAAGTCAGCTTCACATACCCCTTTTGCAGAACTTTCTGACGCATGCTGCCTGCTAACTTTGGCTCAAGCCTGGCTTGGCACTCTCTAAAACCAGGGAGTGTCTCCAGTGACTTCGGGGGGACACTGGTTCCATCCTGGATTCCTCACCCTCAAAACAGAAACATGCTATAGAGCATCATGACTCTATTTAATTTTCTTTTCCCTAAAAGTAAGTTTTTGTTGTTTGAGTGTGGGGTTTTTTTGTTTGTTTGGGGGGTTTTTTGGGTTTTTTCCCATGGCTGAAGGAAACCCCAGCTCAAATTGGCTTGTGGGACAGTGTCAAAAGGAACATGCTGAATTTTTTTCCTTCTCTTCTTTGGAGTGAAATATTCTCAGGGGCTCTTGGATGGCCCTCCTTTTCACTCCCAACCCTGAATGAGGCTGTTGGGCAGTGTAAGCTCTGCTCTGTTGTGCTCTGTTCCGCGGTCCCATGAGTACCCAACGGAGTGACTGATACTGCAGCCTCTCCTTATGTGCACAGACCCTTTGAAGTCACTTCAAAGGGGTTGTTTGCAAAGGGGCTGCAGGTACCAGGCGGTTAAATATGGCCAATACCGTCTCGACTGTTTAACGATTCAAACATTATTTCTTACGAGCAAACAGAGGCATTTTTTTATATTGTTGACACTGATCCTCTAGCTTAGCAAAAGGCACTCGTGCAACATTTTCTGCCTCAATTTATCATCTGCCCTAGGCATTCGTTGCACTTTGCTCATCATTAGGGAAGAAATAAAAGCCATTCACTAATCCCCAAACCACTTTGTTCCTCTATGGCCCTTCAAAGAGCAGGGCCCCTAAATGGTGATTAAGGACTCTGGAGACCTTTCTCAAGAGAGATTCCTTTGCGTCCCCGTATCAGGTAGAAGGGATCGAATTCTCAGGCTGGGCAGTTTTTTTAATTAATACCATGGGACTGAAAATAAAATAAAATAAGATAATTATATGGGGCTTTTAACCTTTTTATAGGCTTTTTATGTTACCTTTAAATAAAACCAACTCTCTCTGCTCAGTTTGTGGATTGGGGGTGATGGAGTTAATTTGCAGGCTGAGGCAGAGATGGCAAGGGTAGAAAGCTAGGCTAAACTCTACGTGGCCTCCCACTGAAGAAGCAAGAAGCCTTGTACCTTCTTGCCCTTGGCCCTGAGATGTTGTCTGCCCAGAGGCAGAGGATCTTCAGCTCCTCCAGTAACACGGGGATAGGAGAGGCCAGGATTTGTTCTGAGCCCCAGCCCTGCGGCATCTGCCAGACACGAGGCTTTGAGGCGAGTACGCTGCATCTCTGGGAACAGCTGCTCACGTGTGGAGCATCCTCTCTTCAGCCCTGGGTGTTTGCTGATGGACATGAACCCTCAGCACCAGCAGCTGTGGCAAACACTTGATTTTCTGCCCCCTTGGTGCAAACTGAATTTTCTCATGTATGTGTAAATTGGGGGGGGAGGGGGGGGAAAATCCTGACATCTCTGGTCATTTGCATGGGTGTGAGTTGGGGGCTGGGTAGGAGTTCAGCAGAAAATACCCACCCTAAAAGTGGGAAAAATTAGAGGCCTCCTTTCTATTTTATGACGTCTGTTTTTTATCTGTGTGTTTTTTCTTCTTGTCGGGAGCCTTTTTCTGTAAGCTTGTGCCTGATGAATACTGATTTGAGACATGAACTCTAGTTAGAAGTTTTCTCTCATTCCCTCCCAGGCTGGATGGTCACATTTCTTTATTTTCCTTTGAGCATAGCAAAGCTGTTTTAGTTCTGATGCTGTTGTTAGAGGCTTGGGGGCACAGGTGCATGCGTGGGAGAGTGGAGGCACAGCCACAAGTTGGAACACTCCTTATGTAGCTTTTAGGGAACTTCCCCTTTTTACCTCCATCCCCAACCAGAGAAAATGCAGGATTTCAGAAGAACCCCTGCATGACAATAATGAAATGTGTTCCATCTCTTACAGCTGGCTTCAAAAGCTCAGCGCGATAGAAAATTGTGATGAGTCAGTAATACCCGTGAAATGGAAATAATTGACACGGTTCTTCTTATGGTAGTGTTTCTAAGGCTGCTTTGTGAGTCTCCCTTTTAAGAGAACAGTGGGAAAGACTTCTTTGCAAACAAAACTTTTGCAAAACCCCCCTCCTGGTATCAGTGACACTCTTGTTTAAAAAAAAAAATCATGAAGTCACCTCGCAGGTAAAGGTATGAGCTGCCACCACTTCCATTGGGATGGTGCAGGAGCCCTCAAGAAATGACTTCCAGGATGTTCTAGAAATTGGTGCTGTTGGTGCCTGTGAGAAGAGGAAGAGGCAGTTCTGCAGCAGCAAGTGAGCTTTAAAGCTTCACTGTTATCTGTCGTGAGTATCATGGTGCTTTGCCAAACCTTCTCCAAGGAAGACTGGTTTTTGCATTTTGTACAAACCACTGGCTGACCTGCTAAGCTGTATTCTCCTCTCAAGTCAGGCCCTGTAGTGTAAATCTGAAGTAAGCGGATGTGAGCCAGTGGAGGCTCAGCAGCCCCAGCTGAGCAGAATTTGTCCCTTTGGTTTTTCTCATCCCTGGCGGATTCATCTGTCATTGGGAAGAAGCAGAAACTTATAATTAACAGAGAAACAGGAAGGGAAGAGCAGAGTTCAAAGCTGTCTGCCAAAAGAAAGCGATCCCAACCGAGTCTCCCATGATTGTGTCTGGGATGACAATCGCAGCCCGGCGCTTCCAAGGACAGCTTATTGTTGTGCCGTGCTCCCCGTCCTCAGCCGCCACTATTGTCCGCCTGCTTTGCCTCGCTTGTGGAGCTGTAAGTTGCCAACCCAAAATTAGGACTNCGGCGGGGGAGCCGCTCCCCGCTCCCGGCGGCAGAGGGGAGCCAAGAAACTCCTGGAGAAAGGGGGAGAGGCCGGGATGGGAAAGGCGGGATGGCAGCCCCGCAGCTGGAGCGGCCAGGCTCCAGAGGGGATNGACATCTGTGGTCATTTGCATGGGTGTGAGTTGGGGGCTGGGTAGGAGTTCAGCAGAAAATACCCACCCTAAAAGTGGGAAAAATTAGAGGCCTCCTTTCTATTTTATGACGTCTGTTTTTTATCTGTGTGTTTTTTCTTCTTGTCGGGAGCCTTTTTCTGTAAGCTTGTGCCTGATGAATACTGATTTGAGACATGAACTCTAGTTAGAAGTTTTCTCTCATTCCCTCCCAGGCTGGATGGTCACATTTCTTTATTTTCCTTTGAGCATAGCAAAGCTGTTTTAGTTCTGATGCTGTTGTTAGAGGCTTGGGGGCACAGGTGCATGCGTGGGAGAGTGGAGGCACAGCCACAAGTTGGAACACTCCTTATGTAGCTTTTAGGGAACTTCCCCTTTTTACCTCCATCCCCAACCAGAGAAAATGCAGGATTTCAGAAGAACCCCTGCATGACAATAATGAAATGTGTTCCATCTCTTACAGCTGGCTTCAAAAGCTCAGCGCGATAGAAAATTGTGATGAGTCAGTAATACCCGTGAAATGGAAATAATTGACACGGTTCTTCTTATGGTAGTGTTTCTAAGGCTGCTTTGTGAGTCTCCCTTTTAAGAGAACAGTGGGAAAGACTTCTTTGCAAACAAAACTTTTGCAAAACCCCCCTCCTGGTATCAGTGACACTCTTGTTTAAAAAAAAAAATCATGAAGTCACCTCGCAGGTAAAGGTATGAGCTGCCACCACTTCCATTGGGATGGTGCAGGAGCCCTCAAGAAATGACTTCCAGGATGTTCTAGAAATTGGTGCTGTTGGTGCCTGTGAGAAGAGGAAGAGGCAGTTCTGCAGCAGCAAGTGAGCTTTAAAGCTTCACTGTTATCTGTCGTGAGTATCATGGTGCTTTGCCAAACCTTCTCCAAGGAAGACTGGTTTTTGCATTTTGTACAAACCACTGGCTGACCTGCTAAGCTGTATTCTCCTCTCAAGTCAGGCCCTGTAGTGTAAATCTGAAGTAAGCGGATGTGAGCCAGTGGAGGCTCAGCAGCCCCAGCTGAGCAGAATTTGTCCCTTTGGTTTTTCTCATCCCTGGCGGATTCATCTGTCATTGGGAAGAAGCAGAAACTTATAATTAACAGAGAAACAGGAAGGGAAGAGCAGAGTTCAAAGCTGTCTGCCAAAAGAAAGCGATCCCAACCGAGTCTCCCATGATTGTGTCTGGGATGACAATCGCAGCCCGGCGCTTCCAAGGACAGCTTATTGTTGTGCCGTGCTCCCCGTCCTCAGCCGCCACTATTGTCCGCCTGCTTTGCCTCGCTTGTGGAGCTGTAAGTTGCCAACCCAAAATTAGGACTCTTCAGGGGCTAAAGGTCAACTGGCAGCTTTGTGATCTTTCTGAGGATGTGAGCTATAATGAGATCACAGAAAAGTTTTCGAATGATGAGCAATGCAGCGGCCGAAGAGGCTGGCTGAGTGATGAGGAATGGAGCAAAACTGGGGGGCCGATCCATTCCTCTGGGTAAATTTCTATACAAGCGCCGGTCTCATTTCGTCCGTATAGAACAAGCCCGGTTTAACCTATTTAAAATGGGGTTAAAAGGGGTCATAAATCTCTACAGGAGCTGAGGATCCGCAAAAAAACTCGATCTGATCTCTTTCACATCTGTTTCAGGTTCTCAGCCTTATCTGCCTCAGCTGCCTTTGCTCTTTGTGGCCGCACACAAATGCCATTAAACAAAAGTCCTTTTGCCGGGGCTGAGTGGCAGGTATAGGGTGACCGTGCTGCGGGGGCAGCGGAGGCGGCGGGGGGAGCGCTTGCCGCCGACAGCCCCCGCGGCCCGCCTGATTGAC
>WBMY01017404.1:249534-265740 GCA_013397315.1 Donacobius atricapilla
GGCACCCCGGCCCGGACAGGCACCCCCGGCCCGGACAGGCATCCCGGCCCCTGCCGCCCCCCATCGCCCGCGGGGAACCCTCCGCGCTGACTTCGCTCTGCTCCGGCCCCCCTTTAATCGCCTGTCTTTGCACGTCTCCCCGAGGGCTCGATGAGCAGACGTCAAAAAATTACCATAACGGCTCCTATCCACAGACCGTATTTTTTTAAAAAAAATATTTAACTGTTATTTTTATTATGCAACCAACTTTTCAGTACAGTGTTTTTATATTATTTTCCAGTGTCTCCCGCTTTGCATAATCCCTTCTCTGTCCAACTCTACTTGCAAACACTGGCCAGTCCATTTCTAATTTCTCAGCCTCCAGGCTAATTCTCACAAATAAAACTCAAGCCGAAGGGTCAGACAATGCCTGACATAGGAGCTGGGGCTCCACAGACTCCACAGATCCAGAGGGCAGCTTGCCTTCAGCTACAGGGCAGGATCTGACCTACATTTTACTGCACTTGAAGTCTCAGAGACTTACTGTGAGGCTGATCTGTGCAGCTTGGCTGAAAACCAGAGCAACTGGCAGCAAGCAGGGAGAGGCTTTGGCCAAGCCCATGAAGTTGTCCGGAACTGGGAAAGATGTACAGGTATGCGATGAGTTGTAATGAGGTCCCTCCTATATAAAAACCAGACACATTTTTCTCCTGCTTTTCCCAGGCATTTATAGACGGAACTGGAGGCCTACCCTCTCCCCTGGTAAAATTTCCTCGGTAAAGGCAGACCCCTGGCACTGTCACATTTAGTCACAGTGAGTTGCAGACTGAAACAAGCAGTGAATGGCTTGTGCTCAGCATGAGGGGTACACAAAGGCCGCTACACATCCTCTGGGAAACTTCCCCGGCTTCAGGTCATTTCACCAGAGAGCAACTTCCCTGGCTTCAGGTCATTTCACATTTACAGACATCATAGCTGATAGCAAAGTCAGTCCTTAATTTCCGTCTCTCTGACTGACTCAGGTCCTCCAAGAACCTTCTGCCAAAACCATTCAACTCATCGAGGTTGGCTGACCTGGCCTGGATAAGTAATTCCCTCAGCTATGGTGGCAGAATTGCTGAGGTGTGGGGGATGCAGGGATGATGTCCCTCAGCTATGGTGGCAGAATTGCTGAGGTGTGTGGGATGCAGGGATGATGAACACTTTGAATGGCCACTGCTTCAGCTGTATCAGCTACAGCCAGACCAGCCTTGGGAACCTGCTTCACAGCAGGGTGTCCTTTGGCATCAGGATTCCAGGCTGGCTGTCTGGGCTTGGCCAGTCTTCCATTATTAATCAGGTTGTCTGGTTGCTCTCCAGCACAGTTTTAGTCCAGCCTCCAAAATGCAGAAGGGATAAGGCCACTCTCCTTTGAGGGCAAAGAAAGTTCAGCTGTGTATATATAAGCTGTGTTGTGGCACTTGGCCTCATGAGCCCTGGTCTGTTTATTTAAGAGTATAGACATAGTTCAGGTAGAGTAAGCCCAGAGCTTTACAACAGGGGTTTGCTACTCCCAGTTCACAGACAACCTGCCACCTGACAGGCTCTGACACTGCTTTGGTTCACAGGAAGTTAAATCTCAAGACAGAGCCTGGCTGACTCCGTGAGGCAAATGTCCTGTCCAGTGCATCTTTTTCTCAGTCCCCTTGCTCACAGGCCAACCAAGGTCAGGGAAAGACACATGAAGATGGACATATCTTTATGTCTTCTTCAGTAAGAAATGCCTATGTTACTCACTGTAAGGGTATTTTTCCGCTCTGACTGCTTGCAAGCCTCATCCCCACAGGGTTTCTTACTACCTATCCAGAGCTCCTTACAGTGCTGTCTGCTACAGTATTTATAGAGCAAATATACCTTATACACACTCAATGACATCATGGTTGTTTATAAGTTTCTTCACCTTTGTAAAGAGTGTAAGGATTGTTCCAGAAGTTGTTGGAAGACAATCCCAGATTCATGTAATTTTGATATTCATACTCTATTACGTTTATGAGATTTGGAAAGATGAGATTTGGCAGTGTCCCCCACTTCTCTATCTTTAATCTGCAGTAGCTGCCATGGGCGCAACTGTGCTCTCACTGACCAAATCACTGCTTGATATTGTCATTCTTCCAGGCCTAACCTTGCTGGAGGAGATCAACCCAACTTTCTGGTGAACTGACACAACATATGGGAGAGCACTGGGGAGCAGGTGCCCCACTCTTTGGGCCGCAGTCAGGCCTTGTCCAGCTAGTGCTTACTGAGTGAAGATCTTTCTTCTTGCACATAGACAGTTTTTTTGTTGCAGTCTCCCAGCTCAGTCTTGGACTCCCAGGAGTGAAGACATTACTCCTTCACGATGATCCTATAGGACTAGAAAATCTTGTTCAGTTACTCAAAACCCTTGACTGGAAGGAAAGGAGGTGGGGGTTTGTCTCTGCTCCCTTGTGGAACAACTCACTGATTCTGGTCCCTGCTACTGTCATCCTAGGGTAACCCTATGCTGGTGATCAGTGCACCCCTGTGAAGGGGCTGCAGGGCAGAGAGGGATTGCTTCCACCTCCTTGCAGATGCTGTTAAGCAGTTTGTTGTACTGAAAAAGAAAGAAATTATTTCTTTAGAAGAATTTGCTAGTTGGCAGTAGATTACTGCAGAAGATATTTTGTTGTATAAAATGTACACAACAACAAAGACTGTGAAAAGACAGAGGCTTTTACACTGTTCAAGTTTTATAGTCTGAAAATTCTTCATGACTTAATGAGCCTTTTTCATGGCTTTTATGAGAGGTAACCATTAAACAAGGTGGGAAATCAGAGCTACAGATGCATTTGAGCCTCAGCCATCCTGACAGGTGTTGGCCTTTGGGTGAGAAGGTGCTGACTGCAGCATGGCAGGGCAGGAGGTGACACAGGGTCCATTTGTAGTTCTGCAGAGGATGATCAAGGCTTACAGCACAAATAGCTCATCTTTGAAATTCCAGTGCTATCAGGACTGAATCAGTGTAAATCCAGAAACTAGCCATCAGAAGCTTTCTGTGGAGCCTTTGTGTAGCAACAATTCCTCAAAGCAGAACTCTTTCCCAAATGGGATTTTGGAGCAAGAAGTGCTTCAGTTTATTTTAATCATTAAATTAATTTTCTCTAAAACATAGTTAAAATAAAACTGCTGTTACATAAAGAGTTGTGAACTTTTCCTAGATTATGAAGTTGCCAACATTTCTGTGAATTCAGTTTGGAGTCTGCTTAGTGTCAGGAGTCCTCCAACCCTTTTAACTTCACAGAAGACCCACCCAACTGGAATATCCAGAAATAGCATGATGTTGTCCTTCAGATAAATTGAATTTATTGTGTCTGGATGAGATCTTGGTTCTTCATTTACCTGGAAGAGGTAAATTTTCTCCTTGTTTACTGCCTTGCAACATAATTTCTCTTTTCATTCTCACGACATGTTAAGGATCGACAATTACGTTTTGTGTTGGGGCTGCTCCAGTTTTCATGAGAGATGCAGCAGTTCAGCTAGGGAACAATCCACAACTGTGACTTCTCTGCAGGACTCTCCTATCTCACATAACCACTGATCCCTTTCTGAGCTGAAAGCAAACCTCCGTGTGAAACACATTGATATGGCCACCTCAGCACACCCCTTTCTTTTCTTTTTTTTCAACCTGAATTCCTGCTGGCTCCCAATGCAAATCATTTCAGTCCTGCTTCACAATAGAGCAGGAAGGCTTTCCACTGGAAAAGCATTCAGTTTTGAAAGTACTTGTGGTGCTGGGGAAGCTCACAGGTTGCAGCCAAGCAGGGCAAGATCACACTTCCAGGAAAGTATGACTAACCCAATTTCCACATTGACTTAGCACACAGAGTGCCCTGGTAAATATAGCACCTCAGAGGTCATAGGGATGGGGTGCTGGGGGTAGAGTTCAGCTAATTTATGGCCAGGTAGTACAAATCAGGGGATTCTGCCCTTTGGTGTCAACTCTGTTATTGGCACCAGCTCTCTGGGTGAGTGAGATTAGTGAGTATGCTCTATAAGGTTTCAGAGCAGGATGCTCTTTCTTGGACAGGCAGAAATGGAATGGTGTGCCTGTCAGAGATGGTGGGCTGCTGATAGAGAAAAGTGTGTGGTGGAGAGGAGGTTATCAATGAAACAGCTAATTAAGGATGGTGAGGCGCTGGAACAGGTTGTCCAGAGAAGTAGTGGACATCCCTGGAAGTGTTCAAGGCCAGGCTGGATGGAGATTTGAGAAGCCTGATCTAATGAAAAGACCTGTCCATGGCAGTGAGGATGAAACTAAATGGTCTTTAAGGTCTCTTCCAACTCAAATCATTCTGGGATTCCATGATTCTATGATTCTATGACATCTGCAATTGCACACTCTGCGAGCTGTTTAACCTCCCTTGATCTCCAAAGGCTACTTACAGAGTAGCTGTAGGTGTGAGACAGCTCTTCTGCTGCTGGCAACAGCACAATGGCCTGTGGTCCTCAACACCTATTTGCCTACAAGTTGTTCAGGATGTTGTCTGGTCACAGAAGATTATTGTCCTTCTTCTCCTGTCTGCACATACCACCCAAACAAGGGGCCGTGTTTTGGATGCAGTGTCAGGACCCTGAGGGACCTGAAAAAGAAGCTGGTACTGTTGCCCTAACCTACTTAAAGCTCCTCTGATCACTCTCAGACAGATGCTCTCTCCTCTTTCATTGCCCCTTTCCTCCTTACAATCTGCCTGGTACTTCTTTCAAAAACAGTTCCCTTGCATGAAAGCTAGTAATGAAAAGTCTCATTATTTTCAGATAAAACAACAGTGGTTCTCTTTAAAATATAATGGTGTATGCAGAATGCACAGTTGGGCAATGCCTTGGCACTGCCTCTCCTTGGGGAACCTACCCAGTGTCTCCATGGTGCCTGGTGCACCACCAAGCATCCACAGGAGCTGTCCTTCAGGGACTCCAGTGCATGACATGACAAATACTGCATTACTGTCATGTTCACTTTCCTGTAGCTTTAATTAAAAGAGGAAAGATTTATAGGAGCACCGAAAGCATTATAAGAAAACTTTCCACACTTCTGAATTTTGATTCCTTTCAAGAAAAGACTACAGGAATTTGTATCTGAAAGCTTTCATGTACACCTAAAAGAAACAAACTGCAGCCTTGTTTTTTTACCATGTTCAAAATCCACTGGAAAGTGGAGAATGTCCCTCGGAAAATACCAAAAAAGAAGAAATCTTCTGTAGCAGGTGAAGCAACAGAAGTACAGTCTAATGATTAGGGCAGGCGCAGGACTGACAGGAGGTCTTTCTGGCAATGATTTTATTCCTGGCAGGAATTCCGCAGCCTTCCTGCGTGCCTGGCAGGGAACTGCAGGGCCAGATAGCGTAAGCACGTCTGGGCACACACTGGGAGCAAAGCTCCGGGACTGCAGCCACAGCACTGGGAGCAGGACTTAGCTCTTGCAGCAGCTCATGAGCTGCTCTCATAGTCCTGGCCAAGGAGTGGGAGGCCATCACTCAGGAGTGTGTGGCCTGGTCTGGGTCAGAGATCTGCAGTAGGGCCACCATGGGAATGTTGTCTCGTGATGAACAGGACACAGGCATCAAGTCAGGCACGGCATCTCTTCCTCTAGGCAGCCTGGCTGGGGTTGGTGCAGCTGGGACTAAGCAGGATTTTGAGTTATGACTTTCTGATCCCAAATCTGGGGCAGCAGATCAGCATGTGGCCTCCTCCCCTGCATTTGCATTTCCACTTAATGTGGTCTCAGTGGAGATTACTGGACTTGGGAGCCCAAGTGCCCTCATTCAAGCACACCTTAGGGGAAGGAAGGAAATGGGACTGAAATGCAGAAGGTCATTTGTGCTTTAATCAAAGGGGCTTCACCTTCTGCTCTCATCACCCTTTGGCTGAATTTCCTCTCCATGGGAAGGATAAGTGAGGTGGGTGAGGAAGGGACATGGATTCAGAGGCAGTGGCCACTATTTATACCCATTACACATTAAAGGTGACTGCTCTGGCCTGCCCATGTCCTCCTCACTGGCCACTTCACCAGGCTCAGATAACAAACAGTCCTGGCTGCCCTGCAGACCTGTTGTGGGGATTATCTGCTCGTTTGATGTGATATTTAGCTGGTCTCAATCAGAAATCTGACCACATCAGGTTTGCATTAGCTTGTGTGGAGGTAGTAGTTTCACACGCTGACATGGTAGCAATTAAGTAAGTCACTACTGGTTCTTACCCCAGGGTACAACTTTGTTTTGTTCCTTGCAGATTAGTGAGGCTGCACGAGTTTCTACATAGTTTTCTTTCCTGTAGGCCCTGGCTGTTTCATGTTGAACCCTTTGGGACCATTTATTAGACCACACAAACAGTAATTATTTGCCAAAGAGGCCAGTGGTGTTCCAGACCTCTTGCATGGCCAGTTCTAAAAAATATTATGAATCTTATCAAGGGAAAGAATTTCACTAAAGCCAAAGAAACCAAAGAAACTACCGAAATGCAGGGAATTAAATGGCAGGAACAGAAATAAATATCTCTTCCAAAAGGCATCATTGTGCCTTTCTTGACATGGGAGGTGAGAGTGAAGGAGAGCACCTCCTGAGTCCCCCTTCATTTCCTCCCTTGGCTTCTTGCCTTGGACAAAGCCACAAACCTCATCTCCTCTTCATGTTAAACCTTCCAGAGGGACCCAGTTGTGGCCACTTACATCAGTCCACAGAGAGAACCCACATTTATTTTATGACTGAAGCTGAAGGCCTGACATACAGGAAGGGGCTAGATGTGGCCCACCCTTGGAAACAGCAACTTACTATGAAAGAAAGAAGTTCACGTAAGAAGAAAAAAGATGCATAAAAGGTATAGCAAATCAAGATGAATACACACACACAAGCAACTGTTCGAGCCAAAACGCAGCCTCTTAACACTATGACAGCAAATGCTTTCTCAAGACAAGCTGTTTGCAGATGAACTTCTAGTTATGTGACAGTTTTTCATCTTGGGGGCTACATGCCTCTATGTGGCAACTGAAAAACCCTATGTCTTGTGGAGGCCGTATGAAATTACTGCTGTTCATGACTTTCTGGAGTTCCCTCCTACAATATTCTGAGGCAGTCATGCAGAGGAAGTATCTTATTCTAAGCTCATTGTGTTTCTCTTAGCATTTGCATGAGCCAAGACTGAATTATTTTCATATGAATTGGGGGACAAAATTCACATCTATTTACTTCAAAAATGTAAAATTCCACAGCCAAAGTTTCTTCAGTCTTCTAAACCAAACCATAAAAATACAGGAGAAGAAAAATTAATAAAACAACAATTTGCTGCCTGGCCAAAGGCAATAGATGATCACGTTACTCCAATATCATCTTGTTAACATCCACTAATTTAAGTTAATTTAATTTTTTAAGTAATTTCACAGCAGGCTGACATTTAGTGATCTCAAATATATAGAGAGTCACTTACTCTTAGTAAGTGACTTACACTTACACTTAGTGACCTAAGCTACCATTGCTATTGGATGAATTGGGCAACTCCTCTATGCTGAGTGTCCTGAAAGCTCTCTGAAGAGCTATCATTGCTCATTCACAGGACTGGCCCCAGCAAAGCTTCTAGATAGAAACTCACCAACTTTGGATGCTTGGCATTGCCACAAGCACAGCTAAGCAGAGGGAGTGGACAGGCACAGGAAAGTCAGTGTGAGTGTTCTCAGCTCTGATGCCTACACTTTGGAGGGCTACAACATACAAACACAGCCAACACGTGGAGCAAGGAGGCTGGTGTTTCTAACAAGCTCAGCTCGGATCTTTGCAGCAATTGTCTCAGCAGCTGTTAAGTCTGTAGATCTTTTGAAAGGCAAACATTATAGCTGTGTGTTTGTATGATGGCAAATCCAGCTGTAAGCCACCAGCTGAGGATTTTCCTGAGAGAGCGAATGGCCTGCTGCAGAGACCCGACTCCTGTCACGTTTTTTATCTTGGGAAGTCACGCCCCTGCCACTCATGCCTCTCTATGCAGCTGGCAAATGAGAAACAGTTCAGTGCCATGCAGCTTTCCCTTACTGGTACATACTCTTGACAGGCCGTCTTTGGCACCACTTGGCAGAGGTGTCTGTGTCCAGGCTGGATTTCCACAGATCCAATTCTGTCTCTGGCAACATCTGGAGGGTGCTTCCACTAGGTCAGGAAGGTCTCAGCTCCAGCAGTTGCAAACTCTCCCTGGCTAGGGGTCAGTCCATGGGTTTCTTAGCTGAGAAAGTATATTTTAGTTGGCCTGCGTCAAACTCATCCTCTACCAGCAGCAATGTGGTGGTATGAACAGGACCTCTGGGAAACCAGCCACAGTCAGTGGTACACTTGTCCTGGTTCTTTGCAGCAGGGTTACCTGTAAGTAATTCCTGCACACTGCTACACCTAGGCTCTGTGCTGGGGAGCACTCCATCTCTTCCAGCCCCATGGAATCCTGAGGATTGTTTGTCTGTCTCTGTAACTGATAGGACTATCTCTGACATTAGCAGGAAAATGGCTATTTTTATATTCTTGTAGCACTTAAACTGGGAAAACACTGTTGTATCAAGGAACATAGTGAGCGTGCATGTGCCAAGAGATTTCACGGATAACATAAATGCTATGGATTTTATGCCCTCCTCCACAGTTTCACCAATAGAGTGAAAAGCAACATAGAGCATTTTCCATGTTAGTGACTTCAAATTCAAACAGACTCCTTGTCTTCCTCTTGGTTGAAGTTTAGATGCTGTTTTTCTTTACAAAGACACAAGTGACAAAGGCTCCAATAAGCACAATTTCAATGGCTTTCTAAACTTATCCCATGACAGAGCAGGCGTGTTGTATTTTGTAGGGCTTACAGGGTATTAAGACAAAATCAACTGGCAGTTCAAAGGAGGCTGGGAACAGAAACTCTTTTTACATTTATTATACTATTCCTGTTGGTAGCTACCACTTATATTTCTTGCTGTTTACTTTTCAAGAGGTCAACAACCAGTGTCTGCATGAAGGATATCCCTGGGAATTATAATATTTTGACTGTGTGGTTCCTTCTAGCAGCTTTTGTCTTTTACCAGTCCAAGGCAGTTACCATCTTTCCATATTTTCTTTTCTTCACTGCATCTTAAATTATGTATGTATATATATATGTTTCCCATTATCCAAAGCCCCTCCTCCCTACTACTTATGAGAAAGTGTAACAATGATGATATCGACTTCCAGTTTTGAGCCACAAGATTGATATTCCTCCAAAGTAAATACTGGCCTTGGTGGTGCCACAGTCAATATTTACTCTGAGTAAAATAAATCTTGCTGACAACCAAAACCTTAAGTCAATATTGGCTTGCTGTAATCCAGATGGTATAAAGTAATCAGTTTCCTTTATAATACCTGAATGCTTTATGGAAATATTTTCAAGTTAAAGGTGGACTCTACATTCCTGTAGTTGTAAATCCTATACTGAAACCATCTCCCCATTTTCAGTCATCACAAACCTGAGAACTCTCCAAGAGAGAGCTGAAAGCTCTCCTATCTCAGAAACAATCTGTGAGTGACTGATTAACTATCTCATCTGTGTACTTACTCTGAGGCCCAATACTTCAATGTCTAACAGTCTTCCAAATCCTTATGAGAGGCAAAGTTGACCAAAAANNAAAAAAGGGAATATCTTTTACTAGAGCAGGCAGTATAACTGAGAAAGTGGGTAAATTGCACACACAAACCCTAGATCTAAAGATATGGACTCCAGAAAACTCGGCATTTTGTTTATTTATACCATTATGTCTACAGCAATATCATTGCTACTACTACCTCTAAGGATTGAAATAATATCTTCCTCCTAATCACAGGGAAACCTTTTAATACTCAAAATAGGTGCTTTTTAAATGGAGTTTCTTTGGCAACCAAGTTCCAGCAGCCATCTCATTTATCTGCTTTGCTATTTATGTATTTATTGATCAGACACTCCAAGTTCAATAATGTTGAAGCCTGTTGGCTACCACCCACGACCTGTGATGAATGGCAGATTCAAACTAATGGATATCCTACAGGTTTTATGCAAACCTGGTGAAGAAAAGGGCCCTAGATTGATTGTCCTCCATTGGCCATGCCAGAGGATTTGATCTGGGTAGTCAGCATGCCCAAGTCCTCTGCTCACTGCAGCATCTTTTGCTTCCTGCCCACATGCCAGCCTGTGGATGCAGGCAGCAGCACTGTGGAGCAAACTGGCAGGCACAGATTCTGGGCCAGAATCAGGATGAAGAGCATTACTCCACAGAAAACAAGGTTTGATTAATTCTGCTGACCATGGAAAAGCACCATTTAAAAAATTTTTGTGTATAACCAAGTATATTGTACCAGTACACACACCAAAAGAAAGCTGAAATGAGGTTGTTCATTTAATTTGTAGTTCCAGAAGGGGTAGGCATCTTCACAGAATATTTTGCCATTACTGTGACCAGTGCACTCAGAAGCCTCCCTTTTAGCTGGAACTCTCTTCCACTGAAGTGACTGTTGTAAGCTACTGTGGCCATGGAGTCTGAGTGAAGCTCCCTCAGGCTCATATAGGCTTTACATATCAGGACACAAATCATGAGCTGCTTTCCATATTCAGTGAGAAAACAGGAAAAAGAACAGAGAACTTTTGAATGACTCACTGATGGGCTGGGCTCTAGTTGGAGCTTTTTAATTTCCAAATATAAATAATGAGTCGCAAGAACTAAAAAATAATTAACTAGATTCAGTTCTGAAGAAGTCTTGTAATTGTTACAGTGCACAGAGTTGCTTTGCTAGATTAGCTTTCCTTTGGTTCAGGTTACTTGCGCAAAGATGTTGGTGGTCCTCACATATTCTTAAGATATCTGAACAGAGCACTCACCACTCCCTGCAGTGCAGTTTAGTCTGATTAGCAATCTCTCTGGGAGGTCAGTGTCTGGAGCAGTTTGTGAGTTGCATTATGATGTGGCACTTGGTGCCATGGTTTAGTTGAGGTTAGGGTGGGGTTGGACTTGATGATCCTGGAGGTCTCTTCCAACCTAATGATTCTGTGATTTTCTGATAAAAGGAATAAGTAATAAAAATTATAATGTTGACAGTCAGTGGAAGAGCATGGGTGCAAAAAGCAGCAGATTCTATCAGCTGTTAGTGCTATGGTAAAGCCTAGTGTTCCCCTCAATGATACTGTAGCCATTCCAAAGGAGAGGGATGCTTTCCACCAGGAAAAGGAAGACATGACAGGACATTTCCCAGGACTACTTGTAAAGATATAAACCTGGGGCCAAGTCAGTGATTATTTAATGGAAATAATGAAGTTAATGATGCACATGTGAATGCCTTCCATATTTCTACATGGCTCCTTCCTCACTGGCTACCAGTTTCCTAAGTAAAGCAGGCTATGATGCAGGGTGGATTCTGCAGGTCTTTCCCTCTCTAAGCTTCTCCACATTCACAGTGGGTGAGCCTGACTCTGCTTTCCAACCTGCTGGAGCACCAGAAGTGCCTGCTCATCTGCAGAGGGCTGGATCACTGGCTTCTTGCTCACCTCTCTTTAAATTCTAGCTCCTTATCTCATTAAAGGCTAGACTACAAATATTTTTCCAGTTTACTTACCAAAGCAATTGGAGCTACTGCATGGATGTGAAGTGTTTGTAAATGGCAAAACCAGTTATGAGCAGAAAGCAGGATGTGCACGATGGTATGAGGACACCACCTCTGAAGCTTAGAGGCGCACAGTAACTCTGTAAAACACTTCTTCCCATGGCAGGAAAAATTACCCTGCATTTCTCTGGGCCAGCCATTCAGTCTATACCTTCAATGATGCAAAATATTGCCCTGTACCCTGAGCTGAAGAGGCTATCATGAGACAGATAATCCAGAAAGGGGGTTCAGTTTCTGAAAAAAAAATAGGGTTGGGGGATAACGTAAGTGACAACATCCAAGTAGTAATGTGACTCTCACAGAAATGCCCTTTAAAGCTGAGCTGACTCACAGGGAAGCATTTCACTGTTTCCGAAACATAGGTCTTGTTTTCCCCACTGAAAGGACAGGAAAACCCCAAACCAAACAGACTTGAGATATTTTAGTTCTCTGTAACCCAAGTGAAAGCACAATAAAAGCATAGAAATATTGGAATTTCCCAGCCTGACAGTGGTCATTAGCAGCACACCTCTGCTTTCACAAGCTTGTGTCGGGTGAAAGAGAAGCAAACACAGATTTGGACCTTGTGGTGTTTCTGGGTGAGTGCTTGGCAGCCCCCGTTCGCTGTGAGAAGTTCGGGGCTGCCTCCCGAGCCTGTCGGCGCTAGCACAGGCACTGGGCCCTGCAGCCCGCGGCTGAAGGGGGAAGCGCCCCAGCCTGGCTGCTCCCTGCGGCAGCGGCTCCCTGGCCGCCCGAGCCCTCCCTGCCCTGCGGCTGCAGCGCCGCCATTGCTCACACGCTCCCAGCCCCGCGCCCTTTTCCTCGGCACGGGAAACCGGAACGTGGAGAGCCACTCTAGACTAGCAGGACAAGGACTATTAATGCCAGAGGGGCAGAAGAGGTTTCAGCCAAGGCTGCTGACATGGCAGCAGGCGTCGATGGGACCCTGGCAACTGCTGCAGCTCCAGCTTGATGCCTGTGTGGGCTACATGCTGCCTGCATGATCTGAGGAGGGCCTAGCGTGGCTCAGCATTTGAAAAACACCAGGGCTATGGGCAGGAAGATTTAACTAGAGATCTAGAAGTTTAAAACAACAACAACAAACCAAATCCAATGTTGCGTCTAAAACCTGATCCATGCACAGGTATTTGATGCTGCTGTGTGACACGGCCTTGCTGTCTGACATAGCCCTGCTGCCTGACACCCGCACTAATAAGCAAATGCCATGACTCAGGTAATCTTCCCTCTCTCTCTGGGTCTCATTTCGTTTTGCAAGCCATGGCATGAGCTAGCTTAGCCTTGCCATAAAAAAAACCTGACTCACTTCCTTAGGGCAGGCTAAAATAACCTGAGGATTTCTTTTTTTTTTTTAATGGTGCTTTANTAAATAAATAAAGGCACAAATAAATAAATAAGTGTATAAATCCGAAATAGCTGCTGACAGTACAGCAGATAAGCGTGGGAGGCAGCGCAAACCGTGCTGGGGAGGAGGTTAAGATCAGCGTTTGCAGGGCAAGCAAGAGCCGGCTATTATTTTCATTCCATACTTCAAATATATCGAGGCTGCTTCGTTTCCTTTTGTTCAGCGTTGGAGCACAACAGAAAAATGTGTTTGAGGAATTTCAGCACTTGCCAGGTCATGGGGGAGGTCACTCTACTTTTGTTGGGAGAGAGGCAGAAGGAGAAAGAGGGCAATCAAATATCCTCCTTGAGACAGCTTACAAGCACATGTCTCATGCTGTCAGGGGGCTAGGCTCCAGTGTGACACTTCCAGCTTCTTGTCTTCCTGCCAAACTGAATATGTTTGGTATACGTTATATATGTGAGAAGTGGTCACCACTTCCCTGGCCGACCACAGCTCTTAAGACACAGTATAACAGAGCTATTGTGTGGGATTAAACACATTTGCTGTGGTTTAAGCATTCTGAGCGTGTGATTGTTTGCACTTGCTTTAGAGCACCGTCATTAACAGTGAGTGTGGAGGTGCTCATAGAGAGCTCATCATCCTGGCATCTCAGCGCTTGCAGTTATGTATTGAGAGCCATGTCCCAGAGGTTTGGTTTGCTGACAAGTAAACACAAGGGATTTTTATCATGTCTGGAGCGGTATGAATCAAAAGAGGCCTGGGTATGCCTGGAAAGTAGCTGCTGTAGCTGACCTGGCATGATGCTTTGATAGTGTCTTTTCCCATATAACTGAGATTTTTCTGGAATAAATCTTTCAGATGAGGGCTGTTTTGGAAGAAAACTATTTCCCCTGGAATAGTTTTTCATTTTTAGAAGCAGCTGAAATGAAAGTTACTCAGAGAACAGTGGATCTATACAGGATACAGGTTTTGTACTGCTATACTGGTCAGCTTTGCAGGGTCCACAAACCTTGACTTTTCTGAAACCAACAAGAATGCTGCTGTTTTTAAGAACCGTGAGCAAGACTGAAGTAAAAGTATGTCACAGGAAAATACCCTCAATGTCAGTGCAGGATGTTACAAAGCTTTCATGGCACTTCACAATTGGCTTGAATCTCAAAATTATGACCCCTCAACTTGGAGTCAAAATGCTCATGTCAAATGGTAGGTGCAGTACCTAACTCTGCTCTGGCAAAATCACAGTGACATTTCTTTACTGTGGTTTATTTTTATCCTGGTATTCCATAACATAATGGAAGAGACAACTGATGATAGGATTTGATTTTGGTGTCGTCCAATACCCAAATACTCTGTCTGGAACAAGGTTTCACATTGAACCCAGTCAAGCTTTGTCATTATCTAAAGCAGGCAAATCAAGCTACTTTGGCTGAGATTTCATCATGGACATCCTGGCAAAGTCCCAACCATATGTATGGCAACTGATAATCCCTGGCACTTTCTCACTCTTGTCACACATGCTAAACATCCCCTCACAGTTCATCTCTCTGTGACTGGGGAGTGTCTCCTGTAGTGGCTGCTCCCCCAGGTCTAACTTTTGCTCAGGTGGATGATCGCTGTGGGACAGCAGCTGTCTAGTAAAGCCTAGCGAAGAAAGGTGTGAAGTGAATAAAAGTTATCATCTGAGAGAGAACAGATGCTTTTCCGGGAGTCAGTGCTCACCACTTCAGATACATAGTATTCACCATTTTTATTTAACTCATCTGTACAATGGTCATAATAGCTGGTACCTTCAAAAGTAATGGATTATTACTTTGATTTGCTCTGTTACAAACTGTGCTTACCGACAGCTACAGGGCATGCCAAATTTCATTTTTATTTTTTCACAATGAAATTCAGTTCAAAGAAACTTTTTAGGAAAAAATCATTGTTTTTATTAGCAAAAAAGCCAGGTTTTCCCCTTGAAAGAGCATACTATAAATAATAGTTTTCATGGTGAAACAGAAGGTCTGGGACTTGTTCTCTATCGTATGCCCCCTAGCAAGAATGAATAGTACACAGACATTTTTCTCAAAACTGCACTTATTGGCAAAGAAATCTCAAAGTAGGTCTCAGACTGTAAACTCTTTGGAGCAGGGACTTCCACATATTACTGTATAACACAAATCATGGTTTAAGCACTACTTTTAAAACAGTGAAGTTGTAAAAATGCTCAGGAAAACAGCTAGCCATGCTGTTCCTTGATGGACTGTGAAGATTTCAACAGCATGAAACCAGAGCAAGTTTCTGTATCCTTATTCCTCAGTCCATTTATGAGAAGCACTGTAGGAACAGTACAAAACTATTTTGTCAAACTACAGAGAACTTGGTAAAAAAAAAAGGTCAGNGCCTGTGTGGGCTACATGCTGCCTGCATGATCTGAGGAGGGCCTAGCGTGGCTCAGCATTTGAAAAACACCAGGGCTATGGGCAGGAAGATTTAACTAGAGATCTAGAAGTTTAAAACAACAACAACAAACCAAATCCAATGTTGCGTCTAAAACCTGATCCATGCACAGGTATTTGATGCTGCTGTGTGACACGGCCTTGCTGTCTGACATAGCCCTGCTGCCTGACACCCGCACTAATAAGCAAATGCCATGACTCAGGTAATCTTCCCTCTCTCTCTGGGTCTCATTTCGTTTTGCAAGCCATGGCATGAGCTAGCTTAGCCTTGCCATAAAAAAAACCTGACTCACTTCCTTAGGGCAGGCTAAAATAACCTGAGGATTTCTTTTTTTTTTTTAATGGTGCTTTAACCTTCTTAGCCACAACAGAAAGTCAGTGGGGATTCTGAAGATTAAAGGAAAATAAAATTTAAAAATCAGGCTTGTTAAACACAGATGAGATGTTCTTTCCAGCCCAGTTTTATCTGCTACTATGGGTTGCTCCTTTTCAGAAGAGAATCTGTGCCTCTCCGGTGTCTAGTGCTTGACAATCAGCACTTCTTCTCTCTTTCCCTGAGTGGTAAAGCCGGGGGGAGGGAGAGGGCTGAAAGTAAAGCAAAGAATTGTTCGGATTGCCTAGATCCCTCCAGGAAGTGATCTTTCTGCTTTTACTCCAGACACACGCCTCCCAGCTAGCCAGCGGCTCCAACTAATTAGCACACGTGATGGGAATAGGAAACAAAGCCACAAACAATAGTAGCGTGGGAACGCAGTGTAAACTGCAATTACATAGA
>WBMY01017404.1:273248-289511 GCA_013397315.1 Donacobius atricapilla
CGCCCCGCCGCCCGCCGCCTCCCCGACGGCCGCCCGCGCCCCGTGGCCCCCGTGCCCGCCGTCGGTGCTATGAAGCGGGCGCACCCCGAGTACAGCTCGTCGGACAGCGAGGAGCTGGATGAGGCGGTGGAAGTGGAGAAGGACAGCGCAGACGAGAATGGGTGAGCTCAGGCGGGGTGGGCGCCGTGGGGCTGCGCTGCGCCGCGCCCCCTCCCTACCCTCCGCCCTGCGGAGCCCCGGCACCCCCGACTCCCCGCGGTGACCGCTGTTCCGCTGCTCCCCGCAGGAACCTGAGCTCGGCCGCGGGCTCCATGTCTCCCTCCACCACCTCGCAGATCTTGGCCAGGAAGAGGCGCCGAGGGGTGAGTGCCCGCCGGCCGGCCGCGGCTTCCCGCAGCCCGGCACGGCTCCGCTGACCCCCGCTCTCTGCCCTAGATCATCGAGAAGCGCCGCCGCGACCGCATCAACAACAGCCTGTCCGAGCTGAGGAGGCTGGTACCCAGCGCCTTTGAGAAGCAGGTAGCGCCCAGCGACCCTCCGCGCTGCCACCCCCCCGCAATCCCTTCCCGGGAGGGAGCGGCGCCCCTCGGTAATGTCTCTGGATCTGCTTAAAGCGTTTCGTGCCTTCCCTTCTCTCCTAGGGATCAGCCAAGCTGGAAAAAGCAGAGATTCTGCAGATGACTGTCGATCACCTGAAAATGCTGCATACGGCAGGAGGGAAAGGTAAAGTTTTGTGCGTGATAAGAGTCAGCAGCCCTGCAGGGGAGGTTCCTGTGAGAGCAGCGCATTCCCCGGCATTGGCAATGCTTACAGAAAGTGAACGGCAGCTCCCTTACATTTCATCCGGAATTAGGGACTTTCTCTACTTGAAAAGATTTGTGGCATCACTAGTACTGAAAGGTTTTGCAGTGCAAGCTCTGAGGAGAGTTATTCTAGAGGAGAGAGACTATTAGTCTCTCTAGCAGTGTAGCAGCACTATGAAGTGAATCAGCTTTTGGCAACTATAATCACAGTTTTTATTAGTATCTAATGCTTGTTTCCCTAATTTTCTGAAAGTTCAGAACAGAACGAGGAAAAAATACAGGATGGTGAAAAGGTTTAGCAAAAATGCTGAAAGGGACTTCTAAGAAAAAAGTACTTTGCCCGCTTAAGTCTCCTGGTAAGTTAGGACTTATGTTTCTAATGAATTTCAGTGTGCTGTGGTTTTACTTGCACAAGGGAGACATAGAAAGAACAAAAATACTTTCCTCCAGTGTCAGTGAGCAATTCCAGTTTAAAAATGGCAGTCTGCGACTGGTCTTGGGACTTACAGCATCACAGCACAGATATAAAAGAAAAGCTTGTTAAACAAAAAAGGAAGAAAAAAAAAAAAGGCTTGGCAGCTAGTCTATGGTTGGGAATACTAACCACATCCAAGTGAAATATGCTTATTGGGGAGGGTGGAGTGGGGAGGCTACTTGTAGACAATGACTAGAAAACAACATCTTAAGATTTCATTCTCTGCTTTTTTCTCTTAGGTTATTTTGATGCTCATGCTTTGGCTATGGACTATCGGAGTCTAGGATTTCGAGAGTGCCTGGCTGAAGTTGCTCGATACCTGAGTATCATAGAGGGTCTGGATGCCTCTGACCCTCTGCGAGTTCGGCTTGTGTCTCATCTCAACAACTATGCCTCTCAACGGGAAGCAGCGAGTAGTGCCCACACTGGCATTGGACACATTCCTTGGGGCAGCGCCTTTGGACATCACCCTCACATACCTCACCCGTTGCTGCTGGCTCAAAATGGGCATGGTAATACCAGCACTACAGCATCTTCCACAGAACCACATCACCAGACCAGAATTGCTGCCCCACATGCTGAAACTTCTTCACTCAGAGTGCCCCCAAATGGCAGCGTCGGACCAGTGCTCCCTGTGGTCACGTCTACTACCAAACTGTCTCCTCCTCTTCTCTCCTCCATGGCATCTTTGTCTGCATTCCCCTTTTCGTTTGGTTCCTTTCATCTGCTGTCCCCAAACGTGCTGAGCCCATCCACACCGACACAGTCAGCAACGCTCAGCAAACCATACAGACCCTGGGGGACTGAGATTGGTGCCTTCTAAGAACTGACACTTTAACAAGGGTGGGAAAGCCTATAAACCTAGCTGAGCTAGGTTATGCCACCCTTAAAGTTGAAGTTCTTAGTAACTGGGACAAAGGTACAGCTTCATCCTAACTGACTTTGTCTAAAACTGTCTCATTGGATTTTTCTTTTTGTTTCCTGCATTTTTGTATTAACAGTTGTTTTTTTTTTTTTTGATAGTTGCTGAAGTTGTCCAAAAATAAAATTACAATAGTGGTTTGTTAACACTTGTGTTAGACCTCTGCTGAGCATTTAAATCACTTTTGTAAACAGTTTGTTTCAAATGTTTCATTTTTCCTGAGTACATCAGACTGGCTTTTTATGAAGAGATACCACCTATTATTGTTAGTGATGGCCTAGTTTTGTTATTAATTTTCCCGACCATTCTTCTCAGCGTTTAAAAGCTGTGTTTTTTGTTAGTATTTTGACACTGAGATGTTCTATAAAGGATTACTCTTTTTGTAAACTATATTTGAGTCTTATTTTTCTGAGCAAAGCGTTGACAAATCAGATGGACCTGCTTAACCGGCTTTATCTGAGAGCCCAATTTCTCTTTCTTCTGAAGCCATTTGGTATATTTGGCAATCTTGTCTCTAGTAGATATTTATTCACTTCTTAGAATCATTACACTATTTCTTCCACCAAAAGGAGCAGTATGAGTGGGGAGGGTGCAAAAGTCAAATTGCACGCTGCATTGATGGTGGGTTTAGTTGCTGGGGAAGTTATGGGAATTCAAGCTGTCGCCTGCAGTAATCTCCCAGCCGGAGCTGGTCACATGCATCTTCATTTCTTAGGGCCAGATCCTGCTTTGAGTTACAGTGAAGTAATTGTTCTGCTAGCCTGAATTCTTGGGTATCTGAGGTCAGACTCTTCTCTGTCAGCTTCAAATTTTCAGCTGAAGCTGGTATTCAGGCTGATGCTGGTATTTAAATATCCAATGGAATGGTGTGCTGGGAACCTGTTCAGTCCACAGCCTTGTTGCTTAACAGATGCATCCTAACCAGGTGATGTTTCTATTACGTTTTAGGTGCAGTTCAGTGCCACTCCTCATTTTGTAAGGGTTCTGCTGTGTTCTTGTGTGCCTGAGAGTGTGTGCATGTACATATATTTTGCTTGATTTCATCAGAATCTTAATCTGAACAGGTTTATTGAGTGAGTTCCATTGGAAGGGGTTTGCCTGCTTTTGTATCTGTGTTGTGGCTAAATAAAGGAGAAAGAACAGTATTTTAAATGACATGCTTGTCTGATATAAATCAGTGGAGAATTCTATGGCAGTGGGTGTCACAGGAGATGTTGAACAATTGCTTTAGTCCTGTTGTGGGCATTTGTGTTTACTGTTCTCAGATATTATGGCATGTGTAGCTGTGCTAGGTGAGTACATGAAGAACCACAGTGCCTTGGAGTAACAGGCAAGGGAAGAAAAATGTAGGATTTCTTTTGCACATCACTTTTATGTGCAGTGTGTGGGCAGGTAGTAAAGATACCAGGGTTTCTGCTAAAGAAGAGGTTAAAGCTGCACTGCACTTGAATATTCTTAGTGACTTGTATTAACATTAAAAAGTGATCATCTTTACAAATATGAAGTCCTTTTCTGTCTAACTCACAAAGTTATCTGTCCTATAGCTCTGGAATGAAGTTTTGTACATTACAGTGAGGTTTAGATCACATTTAGTCCATTAGTGCAGAATCTATCCCAGGTCTCCCACTGATCATGTATCTGTTACTGAGTAGTACCACCAGTGTCTAACACCTTTGCTTGAAGTAAAAGCCTGACAGGATTACAGGCAGATAGGTTTTCTCCCGATGCAATATGTCCTACCTGCAACTCTCTACCTGCAGAACTTCTGGAAATACTTTACTTCTTTCCTGCATATTTGAATTTATAGTATACTTGTTTTGGTAAATGGCACATGCTTGTCTGGATTTAGCTCTGCCAGAATAGCAGAAAGAACTCGGCCCTGTGGGAGACGAGAGCTTTGTTTAAAGAGGGGCTCTCAGGCCAATTAAGGAGTGGCATTGATGGGAGACTTTCTCGGAAGAAGGATTGCTGTGAGGCTGGAAAGAGCGGGAGAGCATTCAAGTGCGTAACCTTGTTTTACCTTCCTTCTAAGGCTGTAGGAGACCACTGCTAGAAATGAAATGCAAAACACTGTGGGAGCTAGAAATACATAGGTGTTATTAAGGAGAGATTATAGAGCATAGTATTTCATGTAGAAACCTGAAATAAGAGGCTGTAAAATTCCAAATCCAGTTTCCTTTCACAGTGTGTATTGTCTCCTGTTTAATTATGCTCTGCCCTGTCCCTAACAGGTTTTTATAGCAAATTAACAACTCCTACCTAGAAGATTGCTATAGTGCATGCAACTATTCTTTAGATCTTTTAATAAATGGCAATGCTTCTCAGCCTTTTAATGGTTATTTCATTGACATTCAAATGACTTTGCCTCCCTCTAAATAGCTGGCTCTTTTGTGTAGAAAGACCCCTATAATTATTTTTGCCCCACTGTCCTACTCTTGAATGGACTTCAGAAGCAGAGTGCAATAAAAGTTTCGCTGCTGGTGTTTGTCTCTATATCCTCTGTCTTCTCTTTCTACTACCAATGACAAAGGTATTAATGAAAAGTTGTAATTCAACTTTTGCCGTAATTCTATAATAGTTTCTAGGGATTCAAAAATCTATTGATTGTTATCATAGAAAGAGATGAATGAATTCTAGCAACTCACAAAAACTAGTAATTCAAATGGGAAATGCATGGCCCAGAAGCTGAAACACCAAGACTGTGAGTCCAGGGCTGCTGCTAACTTTGTAAATCTGTCTTAGCAATCACTTATATATATCTGTTTTGCCAGTAGTGAAACAGGTATGGCAGTGTTTGGTCTCTTTTCCTCAAGAGGCAGTTGTAGTTGGAAATTTTGTATATGAATGATAAATGCTGTTATTTCTCAAAAATTACAATTCTGAGACATTTTGCTATTTTTCTTTCCTGCAGGATGCTAGGTTTCTAAAGAGAAACCAAGAAAGGCAAAATAAGCTTGCTTCTCTAGGCAATAAATATCTCCAGAGTCCAAAACATTTACTTGTTTACCCTATTGCAAAAGAGCAATTCAGGAACACAAGCTTAACCAGAAGGATGCTGGAAAAGAAAGCAAATGTATATGTGTCTTGATCCCATGACCCCCCAACCACCTTCAGTTGCTTTGGATGAAATGTGTCATCTGGAAATCCTCAGGCTAAAGCTTTGTGTAGGATATAAGATGATGTGGTACTTTATATAAGCTAATACTATCTTCCTTTATTAAGGAAGCTGGCTTGGAGTGCAGAATAAATTTAAAAGGCTAGTAAATGCTGCACAAAACCAGATTCAAACCCCTGGAAATCCATTTTGTGCTTTGGCGTAAAGGAATAGCTGATGAAACTGACATTTTTCAGCTTTTGGAAAGAAGCTGTCAGTAGTTCTTACGACACTTTCTGTTCAGCGCTCCTGTCTTAACACTAGCAGCATGACAGAGTTTATTAGGATCATGCTGAAAACCCCATGAATCCTGCCTATTGCTCTCTTCACTCACACATCAGCATGTGAGTCCTCAGGTGACAGGAGCCTTCCTAGACTATTGCATAGTCGTGGGACGTCTGCCAGGTTTTCTTTTTTTATTTTTTCCAAGCAACAAATAAGCCCAAGTGAACACAGATAAACTGAAATCCTTCTTCCTGTTTTATATTGTGTGCGTACTCACAAATGTTTATTGCCAGAAACTCCCAGTTTGGATTGCAACATGCTCTACATGCCACTGGAATTCTCCAGTGAATAATGTAGAGGCCATGGGCTTTGTGCTGGAAGGCAACAAAAATTATGTACAAAGCCCTTTTCTGAGGTCTTACATGAAAGGATGAAGATAGATTGTGGTATTTGTGACTCAGTACACTAAGGCATGAATATATTCATGTGTTAACCAGCCTACCTGACCTTGCAGGGTCTGTGTGTGCTTTGCCTGTAACTGAATGACTCTCTCTCCTCTTGCCCAGCTTATAAATAAAAAGTAAAACATTCTCTTTCTTCTGGAGCCAGAAGATGTGGGCATTGACTCATGCCTGCAATACAGTAGTGTGTCTGCAGTCATAAATGTTGAAATGCCAATGCCTTGTGAGATACAGATCCTCAAAGGTGTCTTTTGGGAGTCCAGAGTGTTCATTTGGTGAAGGCTTTTATTACAGAAGTGCTTGGGTGTTATATGTTGTTCTCTCTTATTCCATCTAGTCCTGTGAAATTTTTTGCCTAGCAAATTCTGCTGATTATTCATGCAGCTTGAAGGAGTGGACTGAACTGCCTCACTCTGATCCATGCAGTGTGCAGTTTGCCCAAGCCTTCCCAGCAAAGTTCTTAGACATAGGTTCCCTTCCAGCTGTTTTTTATTTTTTATCTCAGTAAATCATGTTACACAGCTGTATAATACAGGAGGGGCTTATCTAAGTGCTCAGGACAGCTGAACAGGGGGGCATTCTGCCCTGCTTCTAGACTCCCTAACCACGTTATATTCTTTGGACCTTTTCAGAGTGCTTGACCAGGCTGCTCATTTTAGGTGAAACCTTCTGGCAAGGAAGAGGGGGAATAGCTGGAACCAGTTTTTCACACCTCCTGCTCATTGAGGCAGCCTTGGCACAGGGGAGACTTTGCAGACCACGTTTCACTCTCTTCACTAAAGAGGCTTCTTGGAGCTTTTCAGGTGGCTCCTCCAAGGTAAGCTGTAAAGTCTAGGCACAAACTTTAGCATCAGGTTAAACAGGTACGTGCATTTCTCTGTTTTGCTCTGCTTTCACAGAAGAAAGGATGTTGGGAGTAGGAAAGTTGGTGAAGCAGCTCTGCAAGAGAATGGCAGGAGAAGGAAGGCTGATCTGTAGGATCAGAGGAAAATTGAAGCTGTGAACAGATGAATGAAGAGATTCAATTTTTGCATTGCCTGTGGCAAAGATATGGAAATACCTGATATCAAATGGAAAAATAAGCTGCATGCCAGTATGTAGAGAATGTAGACTGGGGAAGGTAGTACTCAGTATTCATAATTTTTCCCAGTAGGAGCAACAGATAAAGAGTGAGGCACATTATTTAAAACCAATAAGCTGCTGAAACAATGCATGTGAAAGTCTTCATTGAATTTGATGAGTCATCCCACTGGCTAAAGAGAAACCAGGGCTAGATGGACAATCAATGGCTGTAAGAATGCATCATAGCATGGTTCACTGATTACCTTTGTACAGTCTGGTCAGGTAAGTGAAAGGAGCTCAAGGAATTAAAGCATGAGATGGGGAATTAAAGCATGAGATGGGGAATTAAAGCACGAGATGGGGCTTGACCCAAGTTGACAGAGAATTTGAGACATCAGAATAATTGATAAAAGCATCTAATGACTGGCAGCCTCTTCCACAAACCCCTCAGCCTTCATCAACGTTTACCACCCAGCCGCCACTTAGTTCCTGGGTTTTGATATGGTGTTTCTCAGCATGGATTAGCCATTTATGTAGGTATGAGGTCTCCTTCACAATTACATGAGTAGAGCAGGTGCATGTTCTGACCAATAGGGGAAAATGGGCCCTTCTGGTGAAGGTGAGTATGGAGCCTCTTTCTGAGTCAAGGAACATCTGGTAGAGAGAACATAGAACTTCTTTCATGTTATATGTCTGCTGTAGATAGTGCTGATAATGACTAGGTAATCTTCTCATTGTCACCAAGCTTGCCTTCTTTAACAGCAGAGGCCATGTCAGAGGCTGGATTTCCATAGCAAAAGATGAAAAAAGATGAAAAAGAGAAAAAATGTGATTTGTTGTTGTTTAGGGGTGGTTATGTAAAAGTTTGTGGGATTGGATAGTGATTAAAAATGTAGCAAAGGGAACTGAAATGTGTGTTGTAGAAGCTCTTTTATATGCTGCACAGCAGGTATATCTGTTTTTTACTTCATCAGGAAAACATCAATGTGATTGAACAATGTTCCCTGTATAATGTAGAAACCCAACTGTCTGTAGATTGCCCCTTTGAATTTCTCTGGGATGCATTGCGTCTTCTGTTAGGAGGAAATTATCAACAACAAGAGGAAATCCTGTACTAGTACTGAATAGTCCTTATTTTAAAGGTACTTCCCTTCTTGTGGGAATTGTATATAATCAGAACAACACTCCATAAAACAGATGAATTATTTTAGAAGGAGACAGGTCAGCCTTTTATTTAAAAGGTCTGACGTTATTGTACATAAGAAAATCAATTGTTAGAGTGGGTGACATTCTTCCACTAGCTGCCTGTGCTTCCCAAAGGTGGGGCAAAGTTTAAGGCATTGGTAACAGGAAGCCTGGGCTCCTTAGAGACTTTCATGTTTTCTGGATGACAGAATGACTCCTTTTCTTCCTCAAAATAGCAGCAGGAATAAGAATGATTAAACTTTAGCCTGTTAAGAATTGGAATAGGTAAAGATGCTAATGGTGCACATACCTGTAGGCCAAACCCAAATATCCACTAGGTTGATATGGGCAGGGGAAGGTGCATTGGTCAGAATTGTGCTGTAAATGCCATGGAAGAAGAAAGAGAAGCTCTTTTGAAGTCAAACTCTTCCAATAGACTTCCAAGATCTGGCCCTCTGTACTTCAGTTGACAACTGTACATAAACCAGTATGGGCTGAGCAGGGGGCAGGTGCAGTTCCCAGATGAAGCCAGGGCCTGAATTACCCCGTGGCTATAAATATGTTCTGGGATTTGGGGCACCAAATTAACCAAGCACACCAAGAGGTGTGATTGTAGATGTAAAGCTAAATGGTTGTCATTCCTTCACCTGTTAAATCCATGCCTGTTTCAAAGGAGAGAGTAGAAATCCCACGTACTCTCCTCAGCCAGCCTTGAAGCTGCAAGAGCCCTGAATGAATAAGATAGTTCATGAAAGAAACTAAAGCAAAGTATGTTATGGGACTTTAGAAGTCTTTGGGTTGTTGCTGGTTTAGACAAAGTTTGTTTATTTTTTCTTTCCTCTCTGGGAGGTAAGAAGGCTCCCTGCTTCTTCATGGTGCTGACAGAGGTTTTTAGGACTCTTTACACAGCCCCCTCAGACCCAACCTCATCCTGCCAGGAAACAGACTGAAGGATTATTTTCTGCCCCTGCAGCACAGCAACATCCTAGGCTGAAAGCACAGCCTCAATGGCAAGGCTGGCTGAGAGCCACTAGGGCCCAAGCCCGGGAATTCCCATGGTGTACCCCCAGGGACAAAGCTGAAGGAGTGACACAACAGGTTTCCGGGTAGAAAAATCTCAGTGTTTTTTTTTGTTTAGTTTTGTTTTGTTTTGATTTTGTGTTTGGTTTGGTTTGTTGGTTTTTTGTTTTTTTTTTTTTATCTGCATCAATAACCTCATAATGTGCTAGCCAGACAGTCTGACTTTATGCTTTTTTTAAATAAAGAGGGAGCAATAATGAAATTATTCTTTAGCTTTCATTTTGGCTGTATACTTTTTAATGGAAAAATAAAAAAGTTTCAAAATCCCCATCTTATTTCCAGGTCTTCTGCTAAGAAGTTTAGCCTTCTCTCCATACTATTTTCATTGACTTTCATGAGATAGATACCCAGTCTGTACCAAAGAATTGCTGCGAAAGCTGTGATTCAAGCTTTATATAATACAATACTTTTTATACCAGAGTCTATTGGGAAACAGCCTGTTCAACTCAGCTATCTGCATTGCATTGACTTTTATAACCTAAAACTCCCATCAGAAAGGAGATTTTTATGAGATTGCATTTGACACATCCCCAAAAATGTTCCCTTAACAACTATGTTTGACTGACTGAAAAAGGCTAGAGAAGACTTTGCCAGGGGCTAGTGCCACCTCAGACTTAATTTTTGGCGACAATGTCTGCTCCTCACTCATTTCTACTGTTGCAACATTGCTGTTAATCCTGTGGGACAGGGAGAGATGATGAAGATAATTTTGTACACCAAACTTCTAGGCAACACCTAGCCTGACTTTGCTCCAAGATCACATAAGTTGCAGAATGATGCGTAGTCCAGGTGAGTGGGTAGGGCACCGGGGAAAAGTTGAGACCCCTTTTCTGTGGAAGCCTGATTCTAAAGAGGGGGTTTTCATTAACAAGCTCCCTGGGCTTTTCAGTCTCAACACTACTGCATTTGCCTATCCCCAAAGGTAGGTGATATTTGCAGTGTACTTCGGAGGTGTAGCACTATATGCTGGGTAAGAAGTTGGGACTCAGAAAGTTAAAAATCAAATAGTTGAGCTTCTTGGCAGAGGTGATTCAAACTGGGTTGTTTTTTTTTCTTCAGGACTTCTGCAGCAGTTCTGGATTCAAAGCACAGCTGCTCTTGATTTTCTGGAAGCCCCAGAGGGTGAATAGTTCTTCACATCAGCCTGAGTTACTTCCCATGTCAGAGTTTCAGCGCAGGGAACATTTAGGAAGCCTTTGTCTAGTCTCCTACAGCACTTAAGCAAATGGAAGCAAAAAAAAAAAAAAAAGTAGAATCCAGTTCCCCCTTTACCCTTAACTCTAGGACTGTATTCCACTCTGAAGTCTCCTAACGCATTCAGCTATTTCAGCAACAACCAGACCCCTTCACTGCACCCTGAAGAAAGGAAATCTAGCCAGTGTTTGGAATGAAACAGGTTTTGTAGGCAAAAAGAATACTTCCCTTAGATGTGTTTTTTTTTCGTGTGTGACTTCAAACTTCAACACTGTATTTCTAACACAGTATTTTGTATGTTATGTACTAGGTCTTAAATAAGTTATTTGAAGGCATGGCTTCACTTATGATGTCTCCAATCATCATGCGTATGGTTTATCAGTAGGACTGAAGGTCTTTGATTTGCTACTCAGATCCCCTTCAACAGGGAGGGGTAAGTGGTGACACATATAGGTGATCTTCATGTGAATCAGATCTAGATAAGAATGAGTTTAAGAGGAGAAAAATACCCATTTGAGGGCTCTGTGTGATCATGGGGTATGTACAGCTGAAAACTCTGTTGAGATGGCTCAGATTGGCGTTGTGGCACTGGATCATGGTGGAAACATGGCAAGGTGCTGGCTGGGATCCCAGTGGAAAAGGTGCAGTAATAAAAATGTCTAGGATGGGAAAACTGGCATTTAGTGTGCAGCTTTGGGAGGAGTTAAAGGCATGAAAGGAATCTTGTTGGGAGTGTGGAAAGAGGTGAGGGCTGAGAAAAAGGGCCCATGTGTGAAAGGAGGGGATAGTCCCCTCAATCCTCCTCACTTGCCAGAAATATCATGGCAGTTTCTAACCCTCTGTGATGTATCAGTTGCTTAGACACAAGAGGTAGGATTGACGTCAGATAAGGCTGAACCTTTATTCTGACTGAAATTGCCTCTGTTCATGAAATGAATGTAATTATCTGGATGAGAAGTTGACAATAAAACATCACTCCCTATGCACAAGGTGGCCCAGATCCTGAATTTCTGCAGACATAGCTGTGCTCCTACAGTCTTCCCTGGGCACAAACGATACCATAGTTTATTTTCCTCCTAACTAGTTGCTTGCTTCCCTTCTGTTGCCTCTCTAGTTCTACGGTCTGATACCAGGAGCAGTGACAAATGTGCAGCAGTAGTAAACAACTAGATACTTCAGCAAGGCATTTGTGCCTAAACATGGCTCAGTTGCTTAAAATGGCCAACTCTAACTTGGAGTGATGTAGGGATGTATTCAGGGAATGAACAAGGAGCCCTTATAATCTGGGGCAAGTGGTCTTCACATGATGATGTCAGGGGAAATAAAAAGGCCATTAGAACTTGTTAGGACTTGTTTTGCAATCCTTAGTAAGGAGAGAAAGATGAAATCTTCTTAGAGTGGGTAGGAAAACTCTTTTCTGGAGGACATAGGAAAATAGGTCAGTTGTGTCTCTTCTTAGGGAGTGTACAGAAAACACAGATTAGTGTCTCTGGAACAATTTTGGTTTATACTCTGGCTTTCACAAGAGGAGGAAGGCTGTGAGGCAGCAGAGTAATTTCTGTATTCAGTGGCACGGCCCATGGGAGTGGAGGAGCGCCGTTTGGGGCGGGGGTGTCGGCTGCACAATAGCGATGGGGCTGTTTGGGAAATGCTTTCATACAATTTTATGAGAGAGAGAAAATAGATGCCTATAGAAATAACTTTTACAACTCTATTGATTTAAAAGAGAATGAGAGTGCAATGAGGGGGCTTTTGTTCCAGCAAAGGACTTTATAGTACGTATTGTGCCCTGACATCTCTGTGGCTTTCTGCATGTTGGGGTGCAATGGGCTGATTCCCCTGGGCTTTCCTTCCTCTCCCTCTGAGGCCAGCAACTGTGTCCGGGCTCAGTTCTAACATTTATGGCATAAGGGAAAGAAGATTTATTTAAAAAACAAGACAAACCAAAAAACCTGTGCAGAGACTTGGTACCGTGGGTAATAATTAGAGGTTTCACCCTGCTCTCTTCAGCAGGATGAGATCACGGTTGCAGCTGGAGATCACTGTTTCTCCCTGGAACCTGTGGGATAAAGTCTGACATGGTCAAAATGGACAAATAATGAATTCAGTGCCACTGAACACTGAGATATCCCTTACAGTAAGTAATCTAGTGTCAGAAAATATCTTTCTGTTCTGGAGCTGTACTTGTATCTCTGTGGAGTAAAAGCACTGCACTACTGCAAATGCCTATTCCAGATTATAGGTTATGGTTATGCTCTGGTGAAATAGTTTCATAAGTTTGAATTAAGTGTTATTAAAAAATGAGAAAATAGTGGAATGCATCAGGCACACTGAACTGTCAAGAGTCCTGCAGGCTCACAGACAAGCACACCTAGAAATAACAGCATTTTCAGGCACCACAGCAAATCCTCCCTCCTGGCCCCTGAACTTCCTCCTATATTCTTGGAGATAACCCAGCCTGCACATCACGTGCAAGGGATGAGACAGTGTGACCTTAACAAGTGTGACCTTAACAACATGGATGCCTTTATGGTGTCCAGATGAGCAGGGAAGGATCAGTGTTATCAGATTTTTCCCAACAGATTTTTTTTCTGGACAAATTGTTGAAGAAGTGGGATGAGGTTCAAACCATGTACACTGCTAGTCCCAAAACCAAACCGGGTCACTTTGACTTTTAAGAGTAAGTGATACCTTGACAAGAGAGGAAGCCTGATGGCAAAGCAGAGTGGTGCTGGCCAGAGGGTTTGCATCTGTGGTACCTCTCATATCACTAAGATGCCAGAAAGAAGCCCCAGCCTTCTGTGGAGGGAATGTTTGCCATCTGCTTCCCTCTGTTGACTGAGTTACTGAAGTACACTAAACTTGGGTACACTGAAGGCAAACTCCACAGACAATAAAGTGGGGTAGAAAGGCAGATAATAGGCCAGATTCCTGGCATTTGTGAGCTGCTGGAGCTTTGCTTACAATACTGCAATGGCTGAGGATTGGCCCACTTTCCTCTTAGTTTAAGCAGCCCCTTTTATATAAGACCATGCTCTCAAAATGAAAAGACATGCTTTATGTGTACACACTTTCAAAGGTGCATCACCTTTCTCATGTCTAAATAATAACACCCCCAACCTAAACTTTTCTTGTTTGATAGATTAAGCTGTCTTTTTGTTTGACAGATCAAGCTGTCAGTCACTGCTGGCACTTGGCCTACAATCAGGGAAGAAAATGAAGCAGCTTTCTTGTTCTAATGCTGCTTTTAAAACAGCACCCTTGTATGAGTCACCACAGCTACCAAATGCGGGCAGCAGTTCAGGGGAGCTTTCCAAGAGTATTGCTTTCTGCCACTGAAATGTTGGTAAACTCACCCTGGCTGTAAGATTCAGTTTCCAGTCCTTCATTCGGTGCTATGGAAATGTAGTATGCCTTATAGAGAGATACTTTTATTAAACCCTAACAGCTCATTTGCACTGGAGTCTAACTGCCTAATATCTATCATCCTGTCCTGCTCTGCCTTGACCACAGAGTATACATTTCCCTCATGTGGATAGGGAGAAATGGCAGCAGTGACTCATGTTTGACACTTGTGTCATTTGACATGAATACCATTTCCACTGGAGACTTGCATGACCCTGGCTTGCAGTTTCTTTTGTTTTTTGACTACTGCTCTGGCATCCTTCTACGTGACATTGTGTTTGAAAATGCTAAAAAGGGAGGCTCAGTTGGCACAAGATTCACACAATTTATTTTCTGCTGACAACAGCGTGCTACTCAAAGGGGCTTCAGCTCTCATTAAAGCCCCCCCAAATTTGAACAGATTTATGTTTGCACTGTTTGCTTGAGATGCACTGCACAACAGCATGTCTGTGTTCAGAAAAAATTCACCCATGGCAAAGGCACCTTCATGGGCTTGACACAATCCTCCTCCGGGTCTACAGGTAACTTTGAAGGCTCCTCTGAGCTGATAGGAAGAACACTGTAAGCTCTGCTTTATCTTCTGAGAATTAAAGTGAAGTGACAAATCACCTGCTGGACACTTTTTCTCAGCTCACCCTGTGCTGAGATGCTGCTGCCTGGGATGGAGCTTAGAAATACTGTGGTCCACTTTTAGACAGTAAATCACTTAAAGCTTTTTGGCAACAAGATGTGATCATCTGCCCATCTGCAGAATGTATTGGCTGGCCACCACCTGGTAGTTGTCAAAAATAGCCACAGGATCTCCTGAATGTGCCAAGGAATGCTGCTGCTCTTTCTTGGTGGCCTGTGATCAGAGGCACGAGCTGATGCTTTGCTTGGCTCTGCTCAGCAGATAGAAGTTTTAGGACTCTGGTTTTAGCTGTCATCACCAGGCATCATTTGTTGTTGTCTTTACTTCAGGCCTGCTCCAGTACATAACAACTATGAGTGGATTTGCTCAAAGGTCAGCCGTCTTTCAACACTAGGATGAACTAGATTCTTTCCTCATTTGGCTCCTACATGATGCTTTGCCCACTTGGAGTATCCTGCCAGAATCTTAAATAATCCTAAATTATGTGGGATCACTACTGAGCTCTCCTGCTCCTAGCAGTTTCTTATGGTTCCCTTAAATGTTCTGGGTGATGGAACACTGGGAGCACGTAGAGTTAAATCAAAGTGAGCGTAAATGTTCTATTATTTACATCTTTCTCCAGAAAGGCTGATAAAGAAACTCCTCTTTTGGGTGGGTGAAAATAGAGGTAATCTTTGCAATTATCTTCACAGATGCCTGACTGCAACTTATACAGCTCGTCCTTGACTCTAAGTTTAGCATTTAGTGTGAAGGGAGCATTACACAGGATGCATGGGGCTGTGGCCTGCCTTCTTGCTTTGGGGATTGGATGGTTTGTGGCTGGGAGCTATGGTAAAGCAGGCAGCTTCTCCCTGGAGTTTTTTTGCCGCCAACATGAGCCCAGTGTTCCTGCCTCCATCACATAAGGGCTTGCTCTTAACATGTGCCTCAGCTTAGGAACTTGGTTGAAATGTAGAGCCTGCTACTGTTTTTATGCCTTGAACCAACTCTTCTATTCTGATGGCTTCATTAATAGCGCAACAAGGATTGATAAACTCATGAGAGCTTTTCCTAGAAAACAGGAAGGTAGGAATAAGGTAGCTCACCCAGAAAGTTCATCCATGTCAGAGAATGGAGAGATGCAGCTCCTGAGCTAAGCCACACATGAAGTCATAGGTATTTAACCAGACCACTTTTTTTTTTTTTTTTTTTTTTTTTAATTTTTTCTTTTTTCTTTTTTCTTTTTTTTTTCTAGGCAGCCAAGACAGTATTAAATTTTCTGATACTGCTTCCATCTCTGTTTGCAGTCAGATACAGGTGCTGCTTGGATACATGTGATGAATGGAAGAATGATTGCCACAGTTCCAGAACAACAACAGTGTACCTCCCATTTTAGGCACAATTATGCTGTGGTATATATAAAAGGAGGATATTGTCTGAAGGGTCATGATGTGTGTGTTTTCTTATTTACTCAAGTGACTCTAAATGTTTATTTTTTTTCAATGACTCAATGTTTAACTATGGGATTTTGAATGACCTGTTTAGTGCCTGATTCGACGTTAACAAACACGATGGAACAAATTTCTGTTTGTATAAGGGAATAGTCACATCATATTTTTTATTAGCCATGCAAAGATCAAATGAACAACCACACCTCTTAAGTGCTATTTTGTCTTTTTTTTTTTTT
>WBMY01017404.1:289526-338701 GCA_013397315.1 Donacobius atricapilla
TTTTTTTGGTATTATTTTTATGAAGTTTACAGTTAATTTTAAACTTCATGGTTTTTAAATTGTAATCAAAATGCAAAAGCTTAAATTTATAACTGAAAAGATTTTTACTTTGAGGATGTATTTATTGTGGCTGTTATATCACCATCCATTTTTCTTTAGAAGAAGAAAAACCAAGATATTGTTTCACCACCAAAAATTCATTCAATATGCTCTCAGGGATGAAAACATGAACCATCAAACTAATTAATTGCTAATGGAAACAAAAAAAAAATTGCAGTGGATACTTGTGGTGTCTAGTTAAGGAATTCTATATATGTTCAGAATGCCACAGTCATTTCAGCATAGCACAGCACAGAATAAAATAGAAGAGACAATTTCAGTTGGAAGGGACCTACAATTATCATCTCATCCTGATCACTCAGGGCTGACCAAAAGTTAAGGCATATTTTTAAGGTCATTTTCCAAATGCCTCTTATACACTGACAAGCTTGGAGCATTGGCCGCCTCCCTATGAAGGTGTTTCAATAGTTGACCATCCTCTTGGTGAAGAAATGTTTCCCAATACCCAGTCTAAGTCTCCCCTATTATCCATTCTCTTTTAAGAATCCATAAAAGAGGTTGTGGCTTAAGTAAATTAAGTAAATCAGATTGTGATTAATGGGAAAGAGAGGGAAATAAACTTATCCATAAGTAATTTTGCAGATCCACAGCTGGTTTTGAGAGGCAAAGTTAATTCTTCACAAAGTAGAATACTTCAGTTTGACAAGTACTGGATTCTGTGCAATTCCTTGTGTGTGACTTAAACAGGTTTCCACAGGGCACTCTTTCAAGAAGTCCACATAAATTGATGAGGTCCAAACACCAAAGATTATGTGTTACCTTGTTATTTGTTACTTTATTCCCTCTTCCAAATCCCCAAGCATGACCTGCATTTGCCATGAAACACTTCTACCAGCATTTGTGTATGTCATGATAGATAAAATATATAACATGGGGTAAGCTAAAACATATTTTAGAAATTCTGTGCCTTCTCCTTTATGTATTTTTCTCTATCATGGCCTCTGAGACCTCTTTTGCCAGAAAATATTAAGCAGTTCGTAGTAGGGGTGGGGGAATGTCCTGCCTAAAATATTCAATAGCACTTGAGAATTTCATGGGTTCCTATTCTCTCATTCTCATGTGATTGCTGTACCAAATGAAGCCCAGTGCCATACACAGGCTTACTCAGAGGATTGTAAGGGTACCCTTACTCAGGGCAGTTGTCTGGGGACTTGGGTCATGAGAGAAGCCCTCTTAAGTAAGATAGGTAGCATGTGAGTCATCTGAACTGTGAATAAGGCAGCAAATTTAGAGAAGCTTTTATTTCTGCTTTGAGTTGCCTTGGATTTAATAACATTTATAGGAACACTGCCTGTTCTTCCAGCAACTTTCCAGGGACAGTTTAATATCTGTTACTGGTGGTCGAGTATTTGCAGCTGCCTGAATGCAGGACATTTTACCCAGAGCCTTGTACCCATCTGGCTGGCTTGTGATAAGCATGTGAAAATAAGTTATGATTCCATATGGAGTTGTTAATGCTTTGTAGATTGTGTGACTTTAGGGCCATATCATCGCTAACACCTATGAAGAGATAGATAATGATTTCTCCAGTAGCAAGCTGACTGATACCCTTCCTATGGTAAGTGCCATATTTGTAATGCCATAGTGAATTCCTCATATTTAAATTTAATAAAATATCTGCAGTTACTGACAGGGTTACCTCTGTTGATGTGAGCAGCTACCCCATGCAATGCCATGACTACCATTAGTGTTTGTATTTTCACGACTGTGAAAATACACTTGATTTTGTCCTCTTGAAGCCTCTTGCTTTATTTATGACCATCTCTAGGCTTTTTCTTAGAAATACCCATCAGGATTATAACATTCATGAGTCTTGCCCGATTCTGAGAAAACGGAAGTTGTTCTGACACTTCTGTAGGCATTTTAGTATCTCAAATGTATAGTCTTTCTTTAAGACCAATTGCTGAATAAAATTGCAACTCTCTCTAGTTGCACCTCTATTTTCAGCCAGTTCTTGTCTGCCTAAATATAGTGGAGATCATTTGTATTTCATTTCTATTTGCTTTCTTTTAAGACCACTGTGAACACAGTGATCATTTGGAGAACAATACTGTCTTCATAGTGATGCAAAGATGCAAAGTCATATTTTATACCTTTTTCTTAGTGAGATAATATGCATTGTGAGAAAGCTTTTCTGTGGTTTCAGACAACTATGTCTTCTACTACAAGGCTAGTGAGAAGAAAATAAATCATTGTTAACACCAAAATAATGAATAAATCACTGAGCAGAATAAGGAGAAAGATAATTTTCCCCATCTTAGACAAACCAAGAAAGATTATGGGTATAGCCATGCCAGGATTCAATATCAAAGTATTTGTGGTTGACTGCCGCTGCTAAGAGAGAAAGTGCCATACTCCTTTCAAGATGCTGCTTAGAAAATGGTGTGTTTCTGTTTTAATTATTCTTTTTTGCTTACACCTCAGACCTGCACATCATCCTATGCCAGGCACAGGACTTTAGAGTTCCAAAATGCAGACACAGTTTTTCAGGAAGTTGGAATACTTGGATGACTTCTTGCTTTTGTCCTGCCTTTAAGCCTATTGGAAAATAGTCTGAAATGGGATGGAAAGAAAAGAAGATATACAGGTTATACCTATGTGTTCCACATCCTCTGGGAAGAAATTATCTTCAGTTTAGAAACCTCTTTCCTTTCTTTCTGTGTCTGAAGAATCCATAGAAGACTGCAGGTAAAACAGTATCTGACTGCATAGTGGTCCCCCTGTGCTACAGTACATGAGAAAGGAGAAATACCCTTTCAGTGCAGGGAATTTTTCTCTTCTAAACTAAGAAAGATCTTATTTCTCTCAGAAAGGAGAAAAATGGGGTGATGAAAAAGCAGCTCCTGTATCTTATTGGTCCAAATAAAAAGAGGAGATTTTTTTTTCCAGTATTAAAACATAGAAAATATTCAAGTTTCCCATAAAATCTATGACTGGGCTCCATGCTTGCAGAAGTAAGCAGTAGCATCTCTGGGTGAGCTGGAGCCTGTGTATCTGTGCTTCAGCAGCCAAGCGCTGGCTCCCAGTGTCCTGGGACTCCCAGCTTGGTTGGGGAAGATCCTGTTTTCAAGCTGGTGGCGCTCAGCCGGCTCTGAGTGCAGGCCAGGAGCGTGGGGCTGTTTGAATACACCCTGGCACATGTGCTGCGAGGCACTTTGGGCAATGCAAGGGACTCTTGGTGCATCTGGGAGCATTAAACGTGTGATGGCGCTGAGGTCAATAGGTGCGAACACCCAGTGTCCCAGGAAAAGGTCCCAGAGCCCGACAGAAGGCTGCCTGCTAGGACTGTGGGACTTCCAGCCCTGCCTGGGATCTGCCAGGCACAGCAGCATCTTGCACTGGCCAAAAGAGACCCTGTCAATACTGCAAACTCTGCATATTCCAGCGCTCTGGAAGAAGGTGTCCAGTTTTGCCTTCAGCTTCGATGTGGAGTATATACACCTTGGATAACCATAAAACGAATGGGAAATAATGTGGAAGAATCTCTCTAATTTCAGTGTTGTAAATTCCAGCTTGGTTTGCCAATGAGCTGTACCAAAGCTGTGGAGGTGCACTCCATAGAGAACAGAGATGTGTGCATGCCTTCAAAAACTCATCATGAATCCTTTCATAGGAAAAAAAAAACCCTGTTTTTAAAACCAGCCCAAGCACCTGATTATTGTGTAAAACAGGAGGGTAAAAATGCACTGTGAAATGCAGAAGTAGCATCATTTCTGCAGCCATCTCTAATAGGAAGCCAACAGCTGGCCAGAGGACAAGCAGATAATGCCCAGTGCTGATGACCTGCTGTGAGTTGGGAAGCACAAGGCACACACCCCCGCAGTGGTGTCAGCGCTGGAAAGCATCTTGGGTGGGTTCACAATGCAGTTCCCAGGATGCTCTGAGACCCGGCTGTCCTGGTTTTAGCTGTGATAATTTTCTTCCTAGCAGCAGGTACCATGCTGTGTTTTGGATTTAGGGTGACAACAATGTTGATAATACATTGATGTTTTGCTGAGCAGTGCTTCCTCTAAATCCAGGACTTTTCAGCTGCTCACACCACACCACTTTGCGAAGGCTGGAAGGCACAAGGAGATGGGAGGGGACACAGCTGAATCAGCTGACCCCAGCTGCCCAAAGGGATATTCCATACCTTATGACATGCTCAGTACATAAGCCTGGGAGCTGTCTGGGCATTGGTCAGTGGGTGGTGAGCAATTGCATTGTGCATCCCTTTTTTGGTATAGCATAATTATTATTTATTATTACCTTTCCATTCCTGTCCTATAAAACTGTCAACTCATGAATTTTACTTTTTCTCCCTAGTTTTCTCCTCCATCCCACTGGTGGTGTGGAGTGAGCCAGCAGCTGTGTTGTGTTCAGCTGCCTGCTGGATTAAACCATGACATCCGTGCATGGATCGCCTTTCCACAGGACCCCTCCTGAGGTGCCAGGGATCGGGATAACTCAGAGCAGAGGCAGCATCCCCCAGCTTCACCCTTGTTCTCCCACAGCTTGGCTGCTGCTGCCAGTTTGCTGCTGTCTCTCAGTGGCAGCCATCAGCCTCCTCCTTCTCTGTACTTCCCAGATGGCACCTTTCCCTACAGCTCTGCCGCAGGCTGTGCCTGCATGGACAGGCACTCAAGGAGATGCTGGGTGAGTAAGGCTCCCTCCGGCACTGGCAGGGTGTCTGAGGAGCATGGCACAAGGCAGATTGAGCTGGCCCTTCATGGTCATCCAAGGTTTGACAGAAAGTGTTAGTCTGAGCACAGACTATGTTTTGCAAACAAGCAGCTGTGCTGTCCTCCCAACACTCTTGGAGGCAGATGTGCACTTATCCAGTGCTGCTCCCAAGCTAATTCCTGTGTCAGGAAAACATGCAATCTGTGCAACCAGTTCATGGACAGCTTTTCATATGCCACTGCACTCCACCACTTTTTTCATCATGTGCAAACATCCAAGTGTAAAACACAGTGCAGGAAGGGATGCTCTAGTTTCTTATGCTGTGAGCATCAACCATTTTCAGCCTGCATGAAATCTGTCTGAAGAGCAGTGATGTTTTCCTGCTTCCATCCAGCACTCAGGAGAGCTGGTTTAGACCTGCTAGGAGCAGAAATCAGCCTCTAAGCTCTAGACTAAAGGAACAGGTAATATTAACCTGTTAATTCATATGGCTACCTTATACTTTAGTTTCTTTTAAATGTATGCCCAGTGCTGTATTTTTAAGGAAACGTAGCAAAAGCAATGAATTTTGCCCAAGGAAAAAGTGTTATATTTTATGTTTTATATAAACCCAAATGCACATTTGAGGATAAATATAGAACATCAGACTCCACAAAGCAGGATTTCAGGATTCTGCAGAGTTTGAAAGGCTCTTCAAAATAAAATTTACAGTCTGTAGTTGCCTATTAAATAATAAGAGATTGCCATCTTCTGGTCAGAAGCAGTTGTACATGGGGATATTTGTCAACTTTCATGAATATGTAGAAATTATTATCTAAACAACTTATTGGAAAGCTGCATCTTTTAAGAGTTAATGTTTTTAAAATGCATTTTAATAGAGTGAACCTATTTTTCAAAGTTTGTTTAAAAATCCATTGCAACAACATTAGCTAAAAGAAGTTGTAGCTTGGCTATTTCCTTATATCAGCTTGTCTGGGCTGTATCTGGGATAATGCCTTTCATGTCTCCATCTGCAAAATTTGCCCAGAATCTCACTTTTCTGTGACCCATTTCACCAAAGCCAAACTGGTACAGCAGGAAGACATTTTCCAGCAGCTGCTTACTGCCACCCAAAAGAAGGGGAGCACGGCATTATATTGTAGACTTGAAGCAGGAAAATGTTTCCCTAAGTAAATTCTCAGTTATATGCATTCCTATGATCTTTGAACAGAAAAATGGATCTCCATGAATTTCTCTGGAGGAAAACTAAAAGGTTGGATGACATCAGAGCTTCAGCATAGCACTGGAATTATGAATGGCTTGAGCACAGGCATTTTATTGTACATTGGAGAACCCCCAATCCATTGCATAATCCAAACATATTCTGGTTCCTATTGCCCACAGAGCTACGGATAACACACATACATATATATGACATAGGCTGGATTTTAGGCTGTCTTGTGTCCCAGTACCAAGTATTGGTGCGGGGATGGAGAAAGAGTTCAGTAGTTTTCAAGGCAGACAACTTCAGGGATGACCATGCTCTCTCCTTCCCTTGGGAGATGAAAACTACTTTTCAAATGTGAGATTTGTTTCACAGTTCATTTAGTCCCTAATCTGCTGATGGTTTCTGACCTAGCTTCTTTTTCCCTTACCTGTACTTCAGGCATTGCTTTTATCATTTTTGCAGTCTTTCTTCTGAGCTGGTTGCTGTCCACTGTGTTGCTTTCTAGACATATTTGGAGTTTCAGTAATGCAGGAGTTATCACAGTCAGAGATGCTTCTGATGGTGGTGTTGCCATAACTGTAATTCTGGCTGCTCCATGTTCCACACAAAAATATCAGTCATTTCTTTGGATTTACAGCTATCTTCGGTCATGCCACTCCTGTTACAGAGGAGTTAAACCTGAAAATGTCTGGACTCAGGCTTCAGGTTTCAAAGCCACCATCTGCTCATATAAAGACCCTTATGTAAAGTGTAACCTGTGCAGATGGAACGGATGTTCTTCAGAGGAAATCCTTGCAATCAATCCCTTGTGTATTCAGAGACACTCCCCCTTGCAAACTCTGACCACTGCATGGCAGTATTGCACCAACATCACTGTGTCACCAGCCCTGAGGCACGGGAAAAGTTGCCTAAAATTATCCCAATCTCGCCTGGTAATATCCCTTCTGCTGAGTGAACGTCTCTTCTTCCCACCGGTGGAATCTGCTCAGAAGAGGGCATGTGCTGCAAGGTGGATGTGGGGCCTGCCTGTTCCTGTGCAATCCTTGCTTCTCGCCGTTAAAACCTGATGGGAGGCTTTGATTTGACATCATGAGATCTGGCAACAGTGGGATGAGAAAGATATTCATGCTGCCCTAATGTCTCTCTCCTTCTGGGCGAGGGGAGAGAAATACCTCTCTTCTCTGCATAGTTTAGGTGCTGGGAGTAAAACTCTTTCCTGTGCTGATCACAGAGCCCATCTCTTGGACAGGGCTGCTGGATGGCAGACAGACAACTCAGAGTGTGTGTACAGTGCTGCTCTACATCAGTCAAATGTTTGGGAATTCTAGAGTGATGGAATGGGCAGACACTGCTATTTGGCTATAGAAGGGTTAGGATTTTCTTCCAGTCATTTAAAAAGAAAGCAACAAAAAACCTTCCATGTGACAAGAAGCATGATAAAGGGGGAAGAAAAGTTTTCAAGTTCTAAACTGGTGGTGGATTTAAACCATACATCCAAACCTCCTGACTTTGGAAATATTGGGAGGTTGTAGTGGGGTTGGTCTCTTCTCCCAGGTAACAAGTGACTGTACAGGAGGAAATGGCCTAAAGTTGTGCCAAGGGAGGTTCAGATTGGACATTAGGAAGGAATTCTTCACAGAAAGGGTAATTAGATATTGGAATGGGCTATCCAGGGATGTGGTGGAGTCACCATACTTGGATGTGTTTAAGGGAAGACTGGACATGGAATTAGTGCCATGGTCTAGTTGACATGGTAGTGTTTGGTCACAGGTTGGACTAAATGGTCTTTTTCTACATAAATGATTCTGTGATTCTGATATTAGGAAAAATTTCTTCACCAACAGGGTTATCAAGCATTGAAAGAGAAGTGTCTCAGTTGCCATCCCTGAAGGTATTTAAAAGATGTGTAGATGTGACACTTAGGGACATGGTTTAGTGGTGGAGTTGGAAGTGCCAGGTTAATGATGCTAGGACCCAATGATCTTAAATATCTCTTCTAACCTAAATGATTCCCTGATTCTATGAACTGGTTTGACTGTAAATTTTGTGGCTTTGATAGGACCATGAGAACTGTGACCGGTTTGAGCCATTCCTGTTGGATTACTCAGGCTCATGGCAGCTTTGACACAACTGATGGGTTAACCAACAGGAAATTGAACCCGACCCACTCCTGGGGTGGCAGTCCTTAGACCTGCAGAGGTCAGAGGCCAGAAGTGCTTCTCTAGATGTGCTGCACAGCTCTGCACTGCTTCTGAGCCATCATAAAGCCCAGGAAAGGCTGAAACATCAGTGTGGTGCACTGCTAGTGCTCCAGACTCCCTCCCATCCTGTGGGAAGTTTCAGGAAGCCTATGGAAAGTGGTCTGCAGTTCAGCAGCAGCTACTCACAGGTCATGGCATGGACTTAGGCATCTGCAGTTAATCAAAGAAGAAGCCTAATTGTTTCGAGCTAAAATCCCCAAACCCTCTGGTTGCCACTGAATTAAAAAAGCCCATATTATAGAAATGGTAATACTTTAAAAAACAGGCATTTTATCCTTATATTTTATTACTTTTCAAGGAGATTCTTTATCTGTAGCTACACATGAAGAGACACCCATGGCAATAATACACTTTTGCTAGCATAAGCAGGGAGGAGCTAGAAATGCAGCACTGAAGCAAAATATAAGGTAATGTAAGGAAACAGGACTAAAAGAAGGAAAAAGCCATGCTGCAGGTCTCCAGACATTTCTTTTTGCTATTAGAGATTAAATAGGCGGTGTATTTGTAAACAGGCTTTCAAAGTATAGTTATACATGAATAAAATGAACCATAGATTCTGCACTGTTCAAAGAGCCAAGTGAGCAGGAGCAGAGCATGGTTTGTGACCTGGGGCAGCAGTGCTCCCACTGTTTGGTTCTTCACTCTTTTCCTCAGTGCAGCCTTGGTACTTGTTGAGAAGCACTTCCCAGGCAAAGCCCAGTTCTGTGGCAGGGTGAGAGTGTGCTGGAGACCATCCCAGTTGGCACTTTGGGTGGGGCACCCTTTTTTGTGAAGAAAGCTGAACACCCATAGAAGTGATGCAGGTTGTCCTGCTTGGCTCAGCACCAGAGATTTGTTCTTGGCTTGTTCTCTTAGCAACCATAGCCAGGAAGACAAACAGGAAAAGGGCTTGAAGTCCTACCAGAATTTGTTAAATCAATGGATGGAGAAAATTGTAAGCGGCTTGCCATTTGGAAATGAAAACAGAACCCACAGGCCTTCAAGCTAAGATCCTGGACCATAAATTCAATTGCAATAATGTCCTTTTTTTTTTTTTTTAACTGGGGCTTAAAGCAATATACAGACTTTAGAGGTTTGGCAACATTGAGGTTCATGTCTTCCAAACCCAGCGTCTGCTATCTGGCTTCTATGCCAGGTTTACTTCTGCTGATTTCATGAGAAAGAAGTAATTTGAACAAGAAGACCCAGCTGCCATAACAAGTTGGAGTACTGATTTCATTCTGTGGTATTGAGTTCAATGCACACAGAGTTGAGCTCACAGCCTTTCTCCAGGTTCAACTGCTGCTGCTTTTTGACTGCAAGCTATCTCTTGGCTTCGGAAAAAAGTAGTCTGCTAAAATAAAAAACTGACTGTTGCAGACCTGGAGCATAAAGTCCATCTCTCTGAAAGAGCAAGTAAATGATGCCACTTTGATGACTCCAAATAATTACTTTAGTTTTCTACTAATCCTAGAGATAATTCTTTATCACTTGTCCAGTTCAAAATGGGGTCTGATTCAATTTTAGATCTGAGCTCTGTAGCTCAGCAGAAACCCAAGTGATTTTGTTCTTCAATAAATCCTATAAATTAATATTTTCTACCCTGAAAACCAGTGTGTTAACACTAGAATCTTGTTGTAGTTATTGATGTATGTACCCAGAGCTAGATTATTTACTGTTCTTTCTCCAAATACCTTTTTCCCCCAGTGTTGAGTCAGGATTAAGGAGTGCATGTGTATATAGCTAGTTCTTTTTAATAAACTCAGTGCTAGAGGTTACATTTACAGGCTCAATTTATATGGTGATCTTTAAAAACAACCAGCCTAAGCACTGGAAAATGCATAGCAGGGGTTAGTCCCATATTAGCAGAGAAATAGGCTTGGTTTATTAATAGGTCTTGTTTAAGTCTGATTTCCGTGCTTTTATGACTGCATTAGGTTTTCCCCTTACATGGGCAAATCCTAGAGGCATAATGGAGCGAGAGAAGAAACAAGCCCTTTTTCAGTTCACAGAACCCCAATTCTTTATTAATCACAGCTTGCTCACAATGACATACAGGAAAATAGCACTAATGAAGAGTAGAATATGCAGGCAGCAACCTCTAGGGGGATAGGGACAACTTCAAAACTGCAGCTATTTTGGGGATGATGTGTTAGGTTCAGTGATATTGTACTTGGCACAAGCACCCTGTCTGATCATTCCTCCTGCTTCAGCCCTCTTAGTCCTAGATGTCTGTCACTAGGTAGGGTTGTCTAACACTGAAGAGTAAAGGTCATGATGAATGGAAGTCAGCAGTGTCATAGAAAAAAAGGTAACAACTGGCTCATGGGTTCCAGGTGAAATATTCGGTAGCCTCTTGTACTATTACGCATGTAATGTGGTAGCATCAGATAAGTATCATAGATCATGGCACCTACAGATAAAGCCACTTGGTGCTATCTATTAGTTGCTCCATCAATAAATTTTCAAGTCAATTAAGCTCACTTTACAATTAGCATTTATATGGCTGTTTGGCATCATCCCAAATTTGTCATAGCTTGATGGTTACAATGTGCCTCTTAAATTTGTCTCAAACAGACCTTGCTTGATTTTATTCTGTTGCACAGCTGGTTTTGCTGCCTCTCACCTCAAAAAGCAGAAGCAACAAACACTCTGTGTGGCAATTCAGCCTCAATTGTATAGCACAGTACAGAGTCCTGCAGCATAAGTTGCATTTGAAATACCATTCTAAGAGCCTTTTGTCTTGGACCGCTGAATGTGAAGTCACAATACCTGTGGTCTAGTCACTGTTTCAAGAAAGCTTATTGATGACAAAGCAGTCTAGATTATTAGGCAATGACTGGTCTCTAGCACCATAGAACTACTACTGACCTCATGGTGGATTGGAATGAGAAGTCGCAGGGAATGGAATTAGACATGAGGTGCTTCAAATGAACAGACCCAGCAAATTCAACCGAGTGGAAATAGACAACATCAGAAGCCTGTTACAGGACATGTAAGATTATGAAATAACTTGCATAATGCAATAATTGTATTTTTTAACAAAAATGTAAGTATTTACAAAATAAGATCCAAGTTTTTTAAACATCAAGCAAATCATTCTGCAAAGAGATCGCATTGTTTTTGTTTTTTATTTTTTTGTTTCTTTCTTAAAGTTTTTATTGAGTTCTTGATTTTTACTTTTTTTTTTTTTTAAACCACATCATACATTTCCCATACTTATATCGCATGATCCGTAATAATATAGGCAGGGGGAGTTTACTAATGGTGGGGATGGGTCACATCCACCATTGCCGTTCTCAGCCAGACAGTTCCACCTGGAGCTCCTTGTTTCTACGGACCTCTGCAGCATGCCTCTCCTGGAAAATATCAAGAAGGGAAAAATCAAACCTTTTTCAAACCTCCCTGGGAGGTTCGTACTGACAACCAGTTTAGGTCATGCATCTGATGCTTGTGCAAAACTTGTTTCACAGCACAGCCATCTTTAAAAGAAGCAACACAGAAGAGGTGCCAACCACCAGACCAGCCTGAGGCACGTTCTATGCTTACTTTATACTCCTGCTCTGGAGCTCAGTCTTTTATCTGATATGGCCTTATAATCCTCAGCACCCCACAGAGTTTCATTTAAAAGGGCCACATAGAGAGGTGCTGCTTGCAGCATAAAATGTGCCACATGCTCACATTTTCCCTTTGAATTCCTGGATATTGAATTAAATATAGGGAAGGATGAGTGAGGAATAAATTGCCTGCACATTGTATCTTAGTTAATCTGTTATCTGTAGCATTTAGGAACTGTAATGAAGATCCAAGAACTTAGTTTCAACGAGATAAGCCAATCTGAATGTCTCAAACATCTCGTTGGTCTGAACACTGAAGCTACCTGTCCTCTAGTTTCTCTGGCTATGACAAAGAATACCACCTACTGGCACTGACTGAACCTGTGAATCAGTCCTTGAAAGGTCTGTAATATTGAATGCTGGGTTTTATAAGGGATTTGTTGTTTGCTGTTCCTATTAACTGCAATATACAGAAGTTATTTCTGCAGTTGCTTCTAGATACCTACACCTTGGGGGACCCACAGCTCTGTGTAACTTTGGAATACTTGGAACCAGATATCTCACTTTTTTTTCTGTATATTAAGGAATCACTTTTGATGTTGGCAGATTATGTTTGTTTTTGATGTTTTGGTGTTGGCAAAATTCTATTTTTTAATTACTGGTCTGTGCAAATGTTTCCAAGTGAGTTACTGTCATCTTTCCTCAGAAGTCTTTCTTGTGTTTAATGCATATATGCCATCACACTTCTGTGGAAACAGGGTTTAACAGTCTGTTAACATTAACCTAGGATGGAGAGATGCATCAGCTGTCCTTCCCACTTCCTTTTGGACCTCGAGGATAACTAATTTGCTTTTCCCTTTGTTTTTATAAGGTCTGGGTATGTGACTGCAAATGAAGCTAATGCAAAAATGTCAAGACATCTGGGTATAGTTCTTAAGCTCAAGAATTATCCTGTTTGCGTAGTTACTTGTAACATCATCCTTTGGATTCTGTTGTTCTTTTCCTACTCTCAAAGACTTTTGTCTCCATCAAAGATGTAGAGGTGCTTAGGAAGATCTCCTTGAAAACCTCTGAGAGATATTTTCTTTAGCCAATTTACAAGTATATTAGAAAGTTCATTATGGAGAGAAACAAGTGATCGCACATGCAGAACGAATTAATTTTTTTATTAACACTTTGAAATCTTTATTTGCATATTTCTCTTCCTTGTGTGGAAGGTTTTTTTTGGAGAAGGTCATACTTTATCCTGCATCTAGGGTTTCTGATTCCCTGTTTCCTCTGGCTGTACCAAAGATCTCCATAGGAAAATTTACTCTCTTCCTTGCAAGACTTGTGGAAAGACAAACGTCTTTTGCTGCATATGAAAGATTTTTTTCCCCATAATTTTTAATCTTTCTCCTCTGAGAAACCAAGAATTACAGACATAGGGCAGTTGTTTGATTTGATCAGTGACTTTTCTTAGAAGCTGAAATCTAAACACAAGTGACCTTTCATTTGTTCACAGAACTTCTTAAAAGCTAGAAAACCAGCCTTTCTCTAGAGACAGTCCAGCAAAGAGCCATGATGATTAAGGAGCATCTCTCAGCCTCTGCTATGAGGAAAGCTTGAGAGAGCTGGGACTGTTCAGTTTGGAGGCAGCTCAGGAGGCTCTTACAGGTATCTGCAAATACCTGAATGAAGGAAACATGGAGCCAGGATCTTTCCAGTGGTGCCCAGTGACATGATCAGAGGCAGTGGGCAAAAATTAAAACCCATGAGGTTTCCTCTGAACATCAGGGAGCACTTTTTCATTGTGAGGTTACTGAGCAGTGGCACAGGTTGCCCAAAGTGGAATTGGAGTCTTTATCCTTGGAGATATTAAAAAGCCACTGGGACATGGTCCTGGGCACCTGGTTCTAGGTGGCCCTGCTTGAGCCTGGGGTTGGACCAGATGATCTCCAGAGGGCCCTTCCAACCTCAACCATCCTGTGATTGTGCAACCGTAGCACTTCAGTCCTTTTTCAAAGGGGACGGTGGTTTAGACATCAGTAGCTCTGACTTAAAAATAGGTCAAGCGTAGCAACTAAGATAAGGACTAGGCACAACATCTCTGCAAAATATTGATTAGATTTTCCTCTCTCTAGTCTAAGGTGAGGAGTGATGATGTGGTTACCTTTTCTTGGAGGCGTTCAATAAGAGCAGCTAAATTAGCTTCACGGTTTTCTTTGATCTGTTCCATTTTCAGTATCAGCTTTTCCTCTGCCATTTTGCTGAAGTTATTGTTCTCCTCCAAAGCTTTTTGAAGCACTTCTCGCTCGTGTTCTCTCTTCTCTGCCAGATGTTTCAGCACCTGGGCCTCCTGGGACTGGAAACAGAGATGTAGCTGAGAAGAAATACTCATGTGGAGCAAAGCATGTTGCCATGTTCCCAGCGAGCACAGTATGTTGCCATAGGGCAACAGTTCCCTGAGTGTGGAAACTGTGTAAAGTTTGCTGCCTTTTTTTTAAAGAAAGGTCACTTTGTGACTGAACCGGATTGGCCTCAAAAGCACGTGTTTGGAAGCATTGGCTAAGTGTGGGGTACAGGCCTGAGGCAGCAGCAGAGAAATGTCCAAAGCACTTCTGTTAACAAGAAATGCTGTTGTGTTGTTGCCCTGGATTACTGCAGTGGTTGCTCAACTTCTGTCAGCTGCAGTCTCCTAGCTATACGCCTTTATCTTTAGAGATAGGGATCTGGGATTGAAGAAATGCACAGAGTTAAAAGGGAGATTACTGATGCAGGACAGGTGCAATTTTCACCCAGGTTGGACTATTCTTTAATGTGCTTGAATAGTTAACAACGGGCTTGGAAGTTTATTGACATGAAAGACAGGCAGTATCAATTCAGACAATGTTTTTTTCCATTGCATGTATATTCAGATTAATCTCATTGATTGGGAAGAGGGAAAATGTGTTTTATTGCATAGAAAATAACAAAAAAAATTAGTTAAAAGTTTTTATTTTTCAAGGAAGATGAAAACTGCAAGCTGGAATTAAACAGATGCAGTCTATGCTTAATATTGTGTTCTTCTTTGTAAACTCACATCACTGACATAAAAAGCATAAGCTTTGTTATTTATATTAAATCAAATTTCTAACAGGAAACCACTAATCCTAGGAAAGAAGCCAAAAAAACTTGCAGCATTCTCCAGGCCAGTCTAGTTGAAAAAAATAGTTATTTGGAAAGGATAAATAACATTGTACACTTTTGGATAAAATAAATGAGAGGCAGCATGAGAAGAAATGGAAAACCAGAGAATGAAATAGGGTGCCAGGAGGCTAAATGCGTATTTAAGTGCTGATCCCAAGGCACTGTTGCCATTGTGAACCATAAAAATGAGTTAGTTTAAGGCCTAAATTAAGGGGTTTAGCCATTAATTACAATTAATGGTGATGAAACCTTTTAAATTCTATCATGTGGCTTCAAATGGACTGAAAAAGGTTGCAATTCTTTTATATGAGCAAGACTCAACTAGGAGAAAACAAATATTTTAATGAAAGTAAAATATGCATAAAGCCAAATGCACTGACAAGGCAAATTAAGCAGATTCTACAAAAAGCTGCAAAGACCAGGCAGAACATTTTGCAGCAAGATGTTGGAGTAAAACACATCTGGCTTTGAAAGGCTGTAATGGCTTGCTTGAGACCATAGGAGAGAGCCACTTCCATCCATCCTTATCACTGAATGCGTTTCACCTCTGTCCTGTTGCAGGTACAGGCTCATTTCTCAAACTGATCTCTGGAGCACTTGCTGGCAGGAATGGTCTCCTGGAAAGGTTGGTACCTCCCAGAGCCTCCTCCTGGCTCTTCCCTCCCTTACAGTATATGCTGAACAGTCTAATAGAGCAAGCATTTTTCATGTCTTTGACTCTGTTGTGCCAGATGAAAGATGTTGTAAATGGGAATAAAACCTCCCAGATAGATGAAGCCAAAAGCAGAGGGAGTTTCACTGGTGGAGTATGAAAGAAGGATGAGCCAAAGACAAGCAGAGGTGGGTGAATGAGGAATTTTGTAGAGTAATTAAAAAATCATAGAAGCCCTATAAGTTTAATAAAAATATCAAAAATTTTAATAATATAATAGAAGTAGCTTATTTTGAAACAAAATGTTTGATTTCAGATATTTATTTAACAGTTCTTAACTGTAGGTTATTTTACTGCGTAAAAAAGTTATTTCAAAAGATCTGATGTAATGTAAAACTGAAATAATTAAATATTTTCATCTCTCTTTCCCACTTGTGGACAAACCTAAGTGGCCCAGTTTGACCAGTGCTTGTGAAGTTATTCTGCATTATTTGTTTAATTTACTACTCAATGGCAATCTCTCGTCTACTTTTGGAAAAGTTATGATCATTAAATTTTGTTTGTGGGCATGAATTTTGTGAGCCCTTTGCTTAAATGATCTAAAAATAATGGATAACCTGAGTACCTATTTCTCTTCCTGTTGAGAGTTTGAATAGAAAAGACACTATTAGACTAATTGTAATGTCCTTTCCCATGAAATATTTCAGAAGTGACTTGTTAATTTCAAAGGCTAACATTTCATGGTGTTTAAACATGTATATATAATGTGTTATAAAATCAGACCTTTTCTGATTTGGAAAACAATTTTCAAGGACATAGCCATGCACCAATAAAAAGTAAAATTTAGACTATGCATATAAGAAGTATTTTTAAAAAGAGCATTTGCTTTCATGGAAGTAGGAAAATGCCTTTGAGATTTTGAGGCACTGCCCATTTTTCAAGATTTGTTTTCTTCCATTCAAACCCTTTGCCTTCTGGAAAGACTTTTTTTTTTTCATATATCCAGGAGAACAGTGAAAACTCAGAGCTTCATATCAAAGTACACATATTTCTGGATGATGTGCTGGCAGACAGTACATTCAAAAGTAATTTGTCCTCTAATTCATGATAATGAAGAAAATCCTTACACTCTAATTCAGTATTTACTGGATGCTAATAGCATTGGCACCAGAAAGAGACTGCTTGAAAGCTGAAGCAGGCCTCAGGAACTGTCTGTAAACCCCTGATGTGATTTTCCTTTACAATATGTCTTTAATGGCATATTGTGATGAATTCTGAGAGAGGAAAATCACCGGTACCCAGGACTGGTTCAAAATAAAGGAGACACCCCTCCCTGCCACAAAACATCCACAGGGTAGAGTCTCATTTAGATTGATGTCCCTTCTCTAATGCCGCTGTAGCCCAGCTGTCAGTCTGCCTGTTTCCCTGGTGTTCAGACCATTCTGAAATCCCCTTACGACAATTCTGGAAGGCGGCTGCTATGTGTTTGTACTGGATTGTCAGAGGATTTTCTGTTTCCAACCCATTTGGCAAAAGAACTTGGCCACCCTGTCTGTTCAAAGTCTACTGCACATCCAGAAATGGGTAAATGAATGACCATGGATACCCAGGGGAGGGGGTATTAATAGACTCCCTTTGTTGTTTGTCTTGGCTTTTAAAATGTCTATGTTTGGACTCACACAGTTCCTCAGTGATGCAGGATTCCAACATACATAGGAGGTTTGTATTTCAAGTTTATTTTAAATGCTGTTTGAAGTGCTAGAAAAGATATTTTCTAATCTTTGATAGTTCTAACATACTCTAACATAAGAGGTTATAAACCTCTTATGGTGTTTCTTATACAGATGTAGTGAGAAAATAAAAAAAGGCTGTAAATGGGATGAAAGATGAAGACTAATAAGGAGAGAAAAATATGAAATGGTGGAGAAAACAAAAAGCAATATTCAAGGGGGAATATTCAAAAGACTTCTTAAATATAACAAGGCATAACAAACGCAGCTCCAGCTGTAGGATCTAATATTACATCATCGAATCAAAGAATCATAGACTGTGTTGGACTGGAATGGACCTTAAAGATCATCCAGTTCCAACTCACTGCCATAGGCAAGTACATCTTTCACTAGACCAGGTTGTGCAAAGCCCCATCCAACCTGATCTGGGGCACTTCGAGGGATGGGGTACCCACAGTTTCTCTGAGCAACCTGTGTCACTGCCTCACCACCCACACATTAAAGAACTTTCTCCTACCATCTAATCTAAATCTCCCCTCTTTTAGTTTAAAACCATTCTTCCTTGTTCTATCACTATCTGTGCTTGGAAAAAATCACTTTCCCTCTATTTTACAAGCCCCCTTAAGGTACTGAAAGGCTGCAAAATTATGTGGAGAAACAAAAATATTTATTTGTTAATATTTAAATATGGAGGAATAAAAAATATTGAAGAATATTCCTGGTACAGGCACATTTGTTCCAAGAAACATACTGATGTGCTAAAAATGCAGGCAAACTCCTGTGAGATTCATGTTATATTTTTAAGGGATCGTGTGCATCTTCAGTTTTCAGAGATGACTGGTTCAAAAGGAAATCCACATCTGTTACCTAGCTGGCTGGAAACAGATGCAGACTACTAAACACTCAAGTCATGAGCAAAATTAGTTATGGAAACTGGCTTTGAAGATACAGAGTTTAATTATTACTCACAGGAAGAAAATTCTCCTTATCTGAGTAAGCGGTGCTTGGTTTTCTGTCATCCATTTATCTATCTTTGTTTGACAGATATATCCAAATATTGATGTAATTGATATGGAGATAAAAGTTATCCTTCATTGCTCTTAAACAAGAAATGGGTTCAGACAACAGCTTTTAAGCTGGGAATTTCAGCTTGAATGCATTCAACCTCAGACACCAGTACCCTTAGTTACTAGGGTGTCTGAGGCACACTACCAGTCATGAGTGCTCCCCAAATGCAGCACATTTGTTTACTGATTGGGTTTTTTTTACACTACAGTTCCGAAGAAGTGCAATAATGTTGGTATTCCTCAACATTCTGTGTATCTAAGAGCTGCTATTAATGGAGCAGATTGTAAAGACAGGAGGAAAAGCTCCTACTGCAATGTAAATGCCAAGGTAAAGCCTAGGCATGGTGACTTGAAGTACTGGTGTTTTTAGGGGAAGGAACTGAGGCTGGGATTTTTCCATGTAAAAGCATGAGAATGGACTCAAATTAGACTCCTCTCAGAAGTATCCATTTGGCAGGAGTGTCAGAGACATGATCTGTAACTATGCATGAAGCTCTGCTTCTAGTGAAGCCAGCTGATGAAAAATTTTGCTTAAATTTAGGCAAGGATCTCTTTTTAAATTTTTTGTACAGTCTGCCAAATGACCTCTGGGATGTGGAGTGAAAAAAAAAAAAGGAGTCCATCCATGTTGTGATTCAAGAAAACTCAGTTTCTCTTCCTCAACTGGCACAAAATTGCTGCTCTCAGGGCTGTGACCTGTGGGGGTGAACAAGGCATGTTTGGGGGCATGCAAGAGGTACCACCTGAGGCCTCTGCCTTCATGGTCTGCTGCAGTTTGAGGTCTGGCATAAAGTTAATGAAGATCAATGTCACACTGTCTTATGGTTGTTCATGAGTGGCAGAGCCCACAGCAAACTGGGGAGAGAATGTTTGCCAGCACTGGGAATTATGCTCGCAGCTCCTCGTGCTCCGAGACAGACTCTGGTGCCTAACACCAAATCCTCTCCTTGCTGGTAGCAAACATCTTCCTACAGGCACACACTCCATAGGCTAATGTTTTGGTTTTTTTTTTTTTTGTTTTTTTTTTTTTTTTTGGATAAGGAACTGCAAAGTTTCTTGCAATTTTGTCTATCTTTTGTAAAACTTAGGAATGAAGCTCTGCTTATAGACTCACTATGGTGTAAATCAAAATGTGACAGAAACATCTGTTTCAAGTGCTGATCACACCTATTACTGGGACCTTTACATGGAAAAAGGCTTCATGCTGCATTCCTTCTCCACACAAGCAGAGCTGAGGGCCAGCAGCAATAGAAAGGGAGGTCAGTAAGTGAGCAATACAGGAGACATATGTCTCAGGCACTGCCTATCTTCATTCCATCCTTCTCACCTTAAAATTTGGTGGGAAAGGGTAACAGAAATGAGATGGAAGAAGAAAGCTCCACTTTTGATAGGGAAGGTGTGCAGCCCTTCTCTGCCTGTCACCTGGAGCAGCAGTTTTGTAGGTGCCATGCAAGGTCCAGGGAGGAACATCTGTCCCCCAGCTCTGTCACCTTCGCTGCCTTGGCACAGCCCTTCCCCTGTCAGCCTCCTGTACAGGGCAGTAAAGCATGGATGGCCAAAGCAGAGATGGACTAAGAGTACCAGCTGCCTCTGGGCAGGCTGTGGGGCTGGCTGAAAGGCGCAGTGAGTTACATGCTGAAGCCCAACACTGAGCATGGTGCTGGTGCTGGCAGAGGTGCCCTGGGCTGGCTGCTGCTGTGGAGAGCACAGCGAGCCCGGCCCAGACCAGGCTGCAAGGCAGGCTTGTCTTGTGGCATCTCATTGTAATGGTGTAAAAAAACCATGAAGCCGTAAGTGCATATCCAACAGCATGAAAGTTAAAAAAAATATGACTGTTTTCCTGCATTCTTTGTCACACTAAGCTCTAGGGACAAGCTTGATTCAATTGATCCCAATACAAAGCTACTAAAAGGATTTAATTACATGCAGTTCCTCTCCTATAATCCAAAGTCTAGTAGAAATGCAAATGCCTTTAGTGTTTCTTTTTTTATGCTAGTAAGTAAATTGAATATAGGCAATAAGAATGTATTATTTGACATACGCCCCTTGAAGTCTTGTACACCATTAGTAAGAACAGCTGAATGTTCAAGGCCAATGGGTAAAAATTGATAAATGTTAGATATAAATGTTAAATATTCTGTAAGAAAAACTTCTGCTGCATACAATGTCACAGTGCTCTAATTTCTTAACTGAGAAGGATGAAAAGATCTTTCTGATTATCTATCAAGGTAGGAAAATGTAGCACATATATGCCAAAAAAAAAAAAAAAANTACATGCTGTAAGGAGGATTCTATAAATGGAAAGGACAAATCTGCGACTAGCCCAAATAGGCTTTGCTGTGTAATGCAAAAAGCAAAAAATGCCTCGGGTGAAACTCTCTTGAGAGTATGAGGTCATGACTGTCAAGTGAGGTAGAGAAAAATGGGGAGAAAAGGAAAGAGGAGTCCTGTAAAAGCTTACAAGGAAATAAACAAGAATGATAAACTGGAAAAAGCATAAGCAGGAGACTGCTGAGGTGCATGTATTGCTCTAGATGGTCTCATGAGTTTGAAAATTTATTAATGAACACTGCCTAATTAACAGAGTAGAACCTAATTCCTAAGCAGTGTAAAATTCATTAGCGATTTTTTTTCAAAAAAGTCAATTTTCGTCCATTAGTTATACTTGATTTTAATTAGAACTGTACTGAAAGGACATGATCTAGAATGGCCATGCCTGACATAGATTGAAAAGTATGATAATAACAGCCATGCTGGCTTTTAGAAAAAGTCTGTGTGGTTTGTGTAGCAGAAGAGAGTGGAAAAAGAAGCTGAGGGAAACTAGACACAGTTGGGCAAATCTCTCTAGCTTTCATCACTCAGCAAGTTCCATATTTTGTGAGTCACAAGTTCCATTCACATAAAAATTTCTTACAGGATAGTGCTCTGTTAATTTTGCTATTATCTTTTTGAACTAAATAATATTTTAATAATCTCTAAACAGTCTGTGGTAACAAATATACCTTGAATAAACAATACAGGAAAACATAATTCCTTTTTGAAATTGCTGTCTGATGATTTCCTTGAATGTTTTGTCCCCTTTGGTTTTTGTAAAATAGAATATAATTGTTCCTATTCATCTTCTCATTACCATTAATGACTTTGTAGACTTCTATCTTATCTTTCATCTGTTGTCTCTTTCCAGGCTGAAAAATGGACTGTTTAATTTACCCTCTTATGGAAGATTTTCTGTTCCTCTAATTGCTTTTGTATCCTTCTCTGCGTTATGCTCTTTTTTTGAGCAAAAATGAAGTCAATAGTTGAGATGTAAGAACACCAGGGATTTTAGTGGTGATGTAAAGAAATATTTTGCTCTGCTCTTTGTTCCTTTCTCAGCAATTTTTGCTGCAATGCTAATGTGGAGTATCTTGTCTATTAAAATAACTTGGTTATATGTTCATTCAAAATGAATATAGTATCAAGGGGAAGAAATGGCAGGTGTCTGTATTGCTATCACGGATTACTAATCTATTGCATGATGAGTTTTTCTTTAGGACAAAATGAACAGTAATGAAATCAATGGAATGAAATCTCTGAAACATTCAATTTGTATTTTCCACCAAGTATATGCACAATATCAGGCTTTTTAATTGCTGTCATTTCATTCTGTGTCTGTATCTTTACTTGAGCATTTGTATCCGGCACAGAGGGTCTTCATGGACTGAGTTTCTGGGGAATATCATAACTTGGATGAGTGAGAGCTCACCCTTCTCAGCAGGTGCTAGTGCAAATGGAAATTCCTTTGATACACAGTCATGTCCCCTCACTGAAATGAATGCTTTGGCAGAAATATTTGTTTGAAAGAAGCAGTAGTGCTAATGAGTGCGCGCTAGAACCACAGTCATTATTGGCAAGCCAGCAAAAATGACAAAAGTAGCAACACTGCAGTTCTCCTCTAGATGAATTGCTCAAATTAGTGAGGTCCAGAATAGCCAGGTTTCAATGCATTTCCAAACTGAGCACCAGGTTTTAAAGACTTGTCAGTAATCCAGATCTACTGACTTCAGGAGACACATAACAAACCACACACCAGAGTAATCATTCCCTTGAGGTTCGTGGCGATGACCCTGATCTGGTCTGACAGGAATGAAAGAAAATAGAATTGCTCTTCCTGGATCTGATCCATGTGCTATCTGTGGCATAGATGCTGCCCCTGAACTTCTGTATAGGTTTTGATGACACCAGGAAAAGTTCTGTTAACAGCAGTTTTAGCAAGAAATCACATTGTTTAAAAGATAACTAAAAGGCTTAAGAGACATATAAGCTAGTTTCATTTTCAGAAACCATCTAACAGGGACTCCATGGGCATGTAGAGGGGGCTTCTAATACCTATTTAACTGTGCAAGCTGATTTGCCACAAAATAACATTGATCTCCTGGGTGAATGACACAGGAAGTCCTAAGATCCTAAAGCTTCTGTGGCTCTCCTTTTGTGTGTCAGCAAAAAGAAACATGAATTAACCAGGACAATATATTACCAATTTTGATTTTTCTGCAGCTAGCCATGACTTTTCTGAAATGGTGCAACACAGCATAAATGCTGTGCTGTGCTGTGTATATATAGAACACTGATAATTTCCAGACTGGCAATTCAGGCTATCTTCTGACTGACTTCAGAGTGTCATCTTCTGACTCAACCCATCTGGAGTTTGTCTTTTTCTCTTTGTAAAACGTAAAAAGAAAAAGCAATCTGATTTAGCTCTGACTTAGAGAAAATGAAGACCTCTTCAACGCATCAGCCATAATGAAAGCCAAATAAGCAGTTAATGGGTATTTCCAGCTGCCTTTGTGCCAGCCTTTGTGCCAGCCTTTGTGCCAACCTTCACAGAAAGGGTGTAACAGCTCTTCCAAATGCTATGTGACAAACTTTGTGATTATGAAACAGAGTTTTACCATTATGGGTAGGTTCATTAAGAGGGGAAGACTTAGCCCCCCTCCCCTGGAAAGCCAATTTCCATCACTACTGAAGCTGCTAGAAATGCCTCTTAGCATCTGTGCTGCACTAGTGTCTTCATTCAAGTGTGTGTGAATGATCCCAAACTCACTCTGTTCAGACTGTTCCTCTATATTGCATAAAGAAGACATTTTAGCTGCTTTATGCAGACCCTGTAAATAATTTCCACTTACAACATGAGGAGACAAGATCTGGTAGCCCAGAGAGCATCTTCTTGAATTACAGATCTATCTCCTTAACTCAGACACAATAATTGCACACAATAATTGGTTTTGAGCAACAATTACAGATGCCCCGAATGAACCACTTAGTTATGTTCATACTGTAAGCAAGTGCATTTGATCCCACTTGGCTCCTGTCTGAAGCGATGTCAATTTTGTGATGCATGCTTCCCCAGCATTGAAACCAGTGAAGTTTGTTTGCAAGCTGCTGAAAGAAAATTAATTAATCCATTTCTATAAATATATTGATGATTTTTGTCCGTGCAGGCTACCATGAGTCAGTGATGGCAATGGAAAACACACAAATGGGCAGGAAACTCGACTGCTATTCTGTACTAAATAATGTCTAATTACTAGCATTTTTTTTTAAGGAAAGATACCTTTCTCCTCTCCTCTGCAGCCTCCAGCTTTTTCTGGATCTCCTCAAGAGAAAGCTCTTTCTTCTTTGGAGAAGCTAAGGTTCGTGGTGCTTCTGAGACGGGAGATGGCGGCTTTAGGATCAGTTCAAAGGCCTGGCCTGAGGCACGTTTGTTGATTTGTTTCACTTCCATGTCTGCGCAATAAGGAGGGAAATTGTAAATCCTTCAATACACCAGCAGTATTGAGGAGAGAAGCAGCCCTGATGTCAGAGTAGGATCAGAAGCACAGACAAATGATTTAGCATCTCTGCCTTGGGCATTTTAAATGCAATGGCAGATTATGGGCTGAAAACTGTTCTCAAGAGTACATTCTTTTTTATCTATAATAGCTTGATTATACCTTAATCTCATAAAGATTTACAGCAATTGTGGAAGCTTATTGGGGTTCTGTGCCATTTCACACCCCCTGCAAGCAGTGCCCAAGCTGATTAATTTTTAAAGTATGTTTTCATCTTTTCTTAATTTTCTTGGGAATTATGTCAGCTCTATGAAGAACTGTAATTCTCCAACAGGAAGTAGGGAAAGAACAGCTCAGTATGAGAAGGCTAATGTTAAAAGTTTAGTTACCTCCTATTAGGAACAATATCCAGGATCATGGGCTCTGCACACTCCATAGAAAGTAATAGCCCAAACCAGCAATTGTTAAATCAGCAAAATATTCACCAACTAACACTATGGACTAGGGCGTGAACTGAGTGGTTTCCCAGCATTAGCACATTTTCTGACCTGCAGGATGATTTCCAGCAAACATCACTCACCATCATATTTATAGATGTTCATGTTGCGAGGTTCCGGGTAAAAACAGGAGCAGATCAGTGAGAGCATGGACAGCTCCTTCATCTTTTCCTTGTAAGCTGAAAGGAGAGATCTTGTTAGCATGCTTCACTTCCCCAGCTCCTCCTTAGTGGATCTCCAGCTGAGATGAGTGGCTAGGGACCAGAAAGCCTGCTCCATCACCCACCTGGCAGATTTCCCTATTTCCTCTCAACATTGGACCTTTATCAAATCAGAAATGAGATTCTCAGGACTGCAGAGATGGCTTCTGGTCTTCTACATGACCTCAACCTTGGGCATAATGCAGGCAGTCCTCTCTGGTTTATAGAAAGTGAATCTGGCTAGCAGGAAATGCATTTAGCATTGGAAGAGTGCCATGACTCCACTCTCCCCTGGCAGGTAGAGAGACACAAAGCTCTTATAGTTTCTCTGATGTGTCCAAATGCAATTGAGAACAGCTATGAAAAGCTGGTTGTATATTGCCATAGGCAGATACTAAAGACATCATTTTACAAATGAAAATGTCATCCAGAAAATTAAAAATAAAACCAGAAATGAGGCTATATTTATCACATCATTTGCATAATGTCCTTAATGTGCTTAACTACCTGAAACAAAGCTTTTCCTCCCCCACTTACTGGCCAAAATATGTGGCTTTCACACTCAGGTCTAGTCAATATCAGCTGATGCAATTAATATCCTTGTAATTTACCTTTATGGTGCTATCTTTGCTAACTTTATAATGCCTGTAGGCCCCAGTCATGAACTGAGGAGGCACTGGTCTAAAAATGGTGATACCAATACATAATCATTATGCAGTGTGCTGTGCTCACCCTCCCTAATTGCTTGTAAGAAAGAAAACATTCTACTTGGTCACTTGGCAAGCCAGTGACAGAGCCCAGATTAGAGCTGGCTCTCCTGGGTTCTGGGGCAATACCCTGCCCACTGCCACTCCATAATGCATGGATGTTAAGGCAGGGTGCTTCAGAATTCATCCTGGCACACAGAAATCCCTGTTATTACCAAAATCATATCTACAGAGGCAGACACTCATTTGCTGTCAGCACGTGAAAATGTGGATTAAAATACATGAGACTCAAATATTGTGCTTAATAGACTAGACCAAATTAACCCTTGTTGTTGCTAAAGGAAAATCAGATGGTCTTTTGATCTTCAAACTGTGGATACATATGAAGTTCTCAATCAGCCTGTCTCATGGATGCTCTGCTGGTTTTTGATTTTGTTTTTCCTACTCAGAAAAACCTGAGATAGATGAGGGCTTGACAGCCTTTGAGTGCTGCTCAGTATGGTGGTATTTGAATAATCCATGATTCAAGAAAAAAAATTCTACCTGCCAGTAAAGGATTAGTTAGTTTAATTAAGCTTTGCACAAGGGCCTCTAATCATGTACCTCTAATAACTCAGCTAAAGGACATATAGCTTTTCAGAAACCATTGGTAAAGGACAGGATTTGAGGTTATGAGCGTACTGAATACTTTGCTTTCTGTGAACTTAGGCTGTCATGGAAGCTTGTCTTGACATGATTTTGGTTTGAAACCTAAGTACCAACTTGCAAAGAATAACTTGAAAATCTTCTGAAGAGAAAAAATCATGTCAATCTGATGTGTGTTGAATTATGAATAATGATAAACATAATGTATTGTTCACTTAGACCTCCATCCAACAAGCCCACAGGTGCGGTTTTCCAGACTTTTCTTTGAGGAGGGCTTGCCCAGCCAGCTGCTCATACCACTGGAATTACACCCTTTCCTGCAGGAGAGTTGTGGAGTGGATGCACATAGAACCCTGGCACATTGCTAAATACAGAGAAAATGGACACTGGGTTGTGTGTTAAAGACACGGCCATCGATGATATATGCAGAATCTTGTACAAGATCTGCTGAATCACTACTAAATTGTATACCTTAAAATATCTTTGTAGAAAAAGGCATACAAGGCAGCATCCTAGGAATCTCACCTTTTGGGGCCTTTGTTAATATTTTTTTATCTTTGCTTGACACTGAATATGTTTTGCTTCCTAACAGCATTTAAAATGATCACAGAAAGGTGTTTTTTTCCCAACTTGCCATCTGCAAAACACAGCAAGAGAAAGATAAGCACAGGCTTATCTCTCTTTCCTTCAGTGCAATAGCTGCACTGAAAACATGCTGGCAAATCACTGCCTTAGTTAATTCTGGCCCCTGGTAGAATTAGGATGACCTATCCTTTACAAGAATTAAATTTTCTTTTTTTTTTTGGTATTGATTCAGTCTGCACTTGCCCTAGAGACTCCTTCAGCCATAGCTGGAACTTGGCTTGACTACTCACAGAAGTTCTGGACGCTTCTGCAATCCTGGAAACCAAACAACCTTCCATGGTGACAACCTCCATGGTTTTCCTGTTGCAGACTTAAGGGCTGAGGGTGTCAAAGGACCTGCAGAGGCACACACCTCCTCTGGTGTCCAGCATCAATATCGTGATGACTTGTCCCCTTCAATCAGGCTCAGCTCTAAGTAGCAGGAACCCTGCTTTTTTCAGCTCTCCTTTCCCTAAATATTTCCTTAAAACACATTAAAAGGCTGAAATGTTAGTCCATTTGGTGGTCTGATTAAAATGGCTAGCCCATGTCACACAGGTTAGACAGGGAGGTAACTGCACTTTCCTAAATCCCAAGGGTTTGTGTTTTAGCAGTGGAAGCCTGTTACCTCGAGAAGCTTTTCTGTTAAGAAAGCAGCACACATAGACCACACAACCAAGAGCAGAACATTTGTGCAATCTGCACAGGACCTCTTGTGTAACCTGAAAGAGGCACAAAAATTACCTGGCTCATAGTAGAGCTTTTCAGAACCCTTGAAGACAAGCAGTGATTGCTACGAAGTTTATTTTCCAAATGCGTTTCCACTGGCTTGCTAATTATATCCCTCCTTGTGCAGTCATGTAGGCTACATATCATTCCATTAACTGTGCAAGTTAAATTAAGGAGAGTAAATGATGGTAATAGTAATACTACAAAAGCTTTGATAGGGAAATTGCTAGGCAAGAACAATATTGACAAAAGATGGCAACAGAATCTTTTTAGATATATGCAGCAAGATCTAAATGTTTATATGCATTAAGAACATTGATTTTTGCTAAAACCAGAAGAGAATTCAGTATTAGCATTTCTTGTAGTTTTGCTGTGACTATACTAGCATTCATAGGTCTTAAACTCAGAAACAGTGTGATTATTCCAGAACCTCATCTACCTTTTAAGAGTAAACTCCTCATATTCAGAGTTGCAGAGAAAGCCTTAGAAATACTATCAAATGCCCCTAAAACTGTGATGGCTTCAGAAAAGAATGAACTCAGATGGCTTTGAAACTCAAGAATGCATGATTTTTTTTTCTGACCAAGTCCCAAATGTACCTTAATGTACCTTGTTTTAAGCCAACTTCACCCTTTCCTCAACCTTCTGGCATTATTTTCAACAGTTGTATTTAGAAACTGTGAAACTACTCCCTCTGTTGGGTGAACATCCATGCTCATCCTTTGTGGGCTCTACTTGCTGGTCCAGGTAAGATCTTCAGGGGCCTTTTAGGGGCTCTAGTCCTACAACTGCATGTGCAAGAAGGGAAGGAGGACTGGACCTCTGGAGGGAAACATCTAAGGATTTCATGCCCATGTCGTGTAATTTTGAGGATCTTTTCTTTAGGCTAGTCTGGTCCCATGGTCTGAACAGCCATTAGAGCCTGGGGCATACTAGATATACTGCTCATACACACCTTCCAGTTTCAATACCTATCAACTAAAGTCATTTGTGCTCCCCGATTGCTCTGATGTGTGAATCAAAGTGTGATCAGCTGGGGTGTTTTGATGATCCTCTTTGAAAATGCTCTATGGATCTCAAATAATATGTTTATTCAGACATATCCTATATTCCTCTGCTAATGACAGTAAAGTAGTCCATTGCCAGTCCTGCAGCTCATTTGCCCAATAAATGAAGCTGCCAAGGCAGAGTGCTATGGCTGCCATTAGAAGTCATCAACCACTTATTTACTGCTGGGAGAAATAGGAAGGTTAAGGAAAGCACTGCTAAACCCCTCCTGTCTGTTCTCATCTGTTATCCAGTAGCTATAAGGGATTTTTTACAGTTTACACTGTAAAATGAAAATCTGTCCTGACTGATGGGCCACGGGCAATTTGGGTCACATTTTGTTCCTTGGCAAAGCACAGCTCAGACAGATTGCTGTGTCACAGCAGAGACCATTATTCATAAGGAAGACTATTTTTAACACATGAAGGGAGAGAGAAAAGTGTAAATGTTACTTATAATTAACATCTGATGAAGGCAAATGTGTTGATTATTTTTGCCTTACTGAATTCAGTCCACATATAAGAAATGTATTTTATATACACATTAATATTCATATATATTAATCATATGCATTAATATATATACATCAAGTACATTAATTTGTAATGTTACTGTATTTTGACATTTCAAGTACCACTTGCCAACTAGTTCTTGAAGTTCTGCACACCTGGAAGGAAAAGGAAACTGGAACATTTCCCATGGTCAGAATATGCAACCCATAACACAGCTCAGCCCTGTGCTCCCTTGCCAGGAACCTATGTGACAATTGCCTTTCTGAGACTGAACTGAAATTCTGCTTATTTTTCTCCTCTGGAAGACACTGAAGCATTAAGATGTAAGACTGAGCATAAAACACAGGTAGAGAAGACCCATCACACTCATCCTTCATATGGATTTCTGATGGATGTTATTGACAATATGTTTTGTTACAAATTTTGGTAATGATCCCTCTGGGGTGCTAGAGCTTTTGGTTTGTCAAGGCAATTCTTTAAGTCATATAATTTTATGAACACCAACAGCCACACTCTGTTGACAAGTAATTTTAAATTTTTATTTTACCAATCCATTCTAGTAAAGTGCTGCATCTGTTTCTGCCAAGCAAGATAATGGTAAAAAATCCCAACTGCATTGTTTCCCCATAGCTGGTGGGATATTTGAGGAAAGTTACATGAGTGCTAAAGTGGTGGGCTACTACTGGGACAAGTACATGGGACTGGGAGAATTGAAATTCAAGATGGGACAGGAGTAGTATAGATTCTAGGTATCAATTAATTTTTGGCATGTCTGAGATCTATCAGCCTGGGACTCATTTCAATTAATGCTGGCCATTAATTGAGAGAGCTACTTTTCAGAAATCTTGAAAGCTTACTTTTTAGTCATGGGAGAGATTAACACTACCGGAGAACGATAGTCCCATTCAGATGTCTTAAGTTAAACAAATTAGGTTGTCTTAAGACCAACAAATCTGTCTTCACTGTCAGGAAGCCTAAGGATGTTTATAGGCTTATGGAACCGTCAGTGATTAAGAGAATAAAAGCAAAAGCCCCTGCAGGAAATAAATCTTATCCATCTCTTATGCTCAGCCATGAGTGATATCTCATTTTGGTGGTTCACATAGGTGGGGCTTATTTTGTTACTCTTTGAATGCAAAACATTGCTCACCAAAGTATTAGATTGAGTCAATCTCACAAGCTTATGTATATGTGTGTTGTCCAGTTTCCCCAACAAAAAATAAAGTTGCTTTACAGCTTGGGGGACTCTTTAATGTCCTACAGTGCTCACCTGCTTCACTGTAGGGAAAGGTGGCACAGGACTTCCACTCACCTGGGGCCATTCTTTGGGGACCAAGTCTTTAAAATTGCTCTCTTAACACACTGCAACGTAGTTTAAGATAGAGATGAGAATAGAGTTTTCGTTGTCCCCTGTCCCTGATTTTTTTTTTTTATATTTCTGTATCTAGGCAATAGAATAAGCAGGTACTATTAGAAAGTAATAAGAAACAGAAAACAAGGAAAAAAAAACAGTTAAGTAGTAAGTTTCCTCTGACAACTGTGACTCCAGAATTTCCTACAATATACACTGAAAACAAGAAAGGAAGACCTTGGGACAGCTCTAATCTGCCTTTGTGGCAACAGGATGTCTGTAAAAATAGTTTTAGGCATTATTTTCTGTAACCTGCATAAATGTTTCTGGGTTTTGGCAGAAATACAATCAATTTTATTCTCTCCAACATTTTAACAAAAGCCTTTAAGAGAACCTTTTAACAAAAGTCTTTAAAATTATTTGGGAGGGAATCAAATATTAGTGTCATCCATAAAAGCACAGAGTGGCTGTGAAATCAGGGATCACTGTAGCATCAGTTCTTCAAAATACACAAAAAACCCTAATGCAAGCTATAGATCTGACCTTCAGCTTCTTATTAAGATTGTGTCAGATTGTACCAGTGAACCCTGCCCTTGAGTGCAAGGCTGGGCATACCATTTCCATAGCATAATTTAGGTGACAGCACAGGATCTGTCTGGAAAACCCATCCTGTGGAATACACAAGAAGCAGTCTGCTTATGGAAAGACTGTCCAGTAATGGTTTTCTTGAACCTCTAGTGCAGGGACACAAATGCATACAAACATGCAGATTGGAGAATGGCACAAGTCTCACTAAAAATAGCTCCTAATTTTACAACCTAATCTAGCACTGATCATGACTATGGTTTTTTGGACTACTTCAGGTACCATGCCATTAGTTTTTACTTACTGTGTGTGATTAGAGTCAAATATCTTTGCTCACTTTATGATGTCAGAACGTTAAGATGTAAAGTTACTATTTCGTATTATTTCAATGTATGTAATTTTCACTGCTGAAACAATGAGAAAACTCATTTACTGAATTATTACAGTTGTCTGTGACGTGAGTTAACGGTACTTCTTTGTTGAGCTAATGCAAACCCATTTCCAAAATGAGATTTTGAGGACTCACTTTTCTGAATTTGAAAAAACAGCAACTTTTTCATGATTACTCAAAACAAACACTGATGCAGATGCTTTGTTGTAGTCACATTGTGCGTTCTAGTCACTGAAATGAAAATACACACATTTCCTTCTAGTGTGGAAAGAATACAGCAGACACGTGCCTGTGCAGAGTCCAAAAAGATGACATTTAATAAGTATGAGTGCCAAGTCCTACATTCTGGCCACAATAACCCCCTGCAATGTTATAGGCTGGGCACAGTGTGGCTGGACAGTGCCCAGGCAGAAAGGGACCTGGGGGTACTGCTGACAGCAGCTGAACATGAGCCAGCAGAGTGCCCTGGTGGCCAAGAAGGCCAAGGGCATCCTGGCCTGGATCAGGAACGGTGTGGCCAGCAGGAGCAGGGAGGTCATTCTTCCCCTGTACCTGGCAGTGGTGAGGCCACACCTTGAGTGCTGTGTCCAGCTCTGGCCCCTCAGTTTAGGAAGGACATTGAGATGCTTGAGCACATCCAGAGGAGGCAACGAGGCTGGTGAGGGGCTTGGAACACAAACCCTGTGAGAAACGGCTGAGGGAGCGGGGGTTGTTTAGCCTGGAGAAAAGGAGACTCAGAGGTGCCCTCATCACTCTCTGCAACTCCCTGAAAGGCTGCTGTAGTCAGGTGGGGGTTGGTCTCTTTCTCCAGGCAGCAACTGACAGAACCAGAGGACACAGTCTTAAGTGGCACCAAGGGAAATATAGGCTGGATATTAGGAAAAAGTTTTTTACTCTAAGACTAACAAAGTACTGGAATTGTCTGCCTGGGGAGCTGGTGGAGTCACCATCCCTGGATGTGTTTAAAAAAAGATTGGATGTGGTACTTGGTGCCATGGTTTAGTTGAGGTGTTAGGGCATGGGTTGGACTTGATGATCTTGAAGGTCTCTTCCAACCTAGTAATTCTGTGATTCTGTGAATCTCTTCAGAGCTTGCTGGTGCACTCGGGGCCCCACAGTCTTATCACACTGCATGGTGGTGGAAACATGGGAAGACAAGACAAGACATGGGCTAGCTCCTCCTTCAGCTCTGCAGAACCGGGTCCATAGCAGTGGCAGAGCCAGGTGCTGCATTCTCTTCTGAGCCACCCCTTTGCAGAGCCCATGCATCACACTGGCATGAAGAAGCCCCTGGCAGTTCAGTTCCAAAAGTCCTCTGGTACTGAGAGGAAAGCCAAGGAGCCAGTACTAATATACAGGACTGTGGCCATCTTGTAATTCATTTGAACTTAAGAGAACTTCAACTAAGGCAAAAAGAAAAATTCCAGATATTTTTTTTTTTTTTCACAAGGGGAAAACACAGCCTTCTTTAAGGTCTGCTTTGCCTTTACATGGCATCCCTTTGCCATATTTCCCTCGGTATCTCTACATCCCATCTGCCTTCCCCCAGTTTTCTTCCCATACAACTTTCTGTGTAGGAAAGGATGTAAGTTACTAAAACAGACTTTGAAAACAAGGGGGAGGATGAAGAGTGAAGAATGAACATAAAGGCTACAGTAGTCCTAAGACAGCTTTATTTTCTGCTGGTTAACTGACCATAACTGTTTAATTTTTGTGCAGTCAGAAGTTCAAACCCTGTTATTCAGATTATTTGGTAGGATACTGATGTTTAAGACACTGAGTTTACACCTACTTCATAAGAAGCCACCAGAGACACAGATAGTTTCTGATTATCATGTAATCGTGAAAGTCATGCAAACATCAAAATTTGAAAATTTTCAAGGCATCCCCAGCCAGGAACCATTCTGCTATCTGCTGTCTCCTGTATTCATTGGAAGCAAAAAAGACTGGAAATTCAGCTATGGGATGATTTGAACCAAGGTAATTTTCTTGAATGTGGACTGGATGAAAAAAGTGAATAGGCTTTCAGCAAGCTCCAAGATGAAAGCAGCAAGGCCGGGGGAAACAACCTTCCTTATTTGGCTCACCTTACCTGCTCAAGAACAGTTGTTGGTTTTGTTACGTATCTGCGCCTGGGGCAAACAGTTTCTTTTCATTGACATTGTAGCAAGCTTGGCTCTGTCACGCCTTACAAAAAAAATCCGTTTTACTTTCAGCTGAGGACTACTGCTAGAGTAGTCGTGAGGATCCTGGGTTTGATTCTACCACTAATTTTTCTGTTCTCAAGAAAAAATCCCTATCTCCTGATCTATCACTTAAAGTCTTATATGAATGATTTAAGAAACAAAACCTTGACCTCTGGAGTTTTTAATGAGTGGATTTGCCTACCATGATTTAGTGCTCATGGTGTGTAATGCATTTCCTTTGCTTTGTATGCCTGAAGGGTTGTGACATACCCTTTCACCAGAACACAAAGAAATTAATCTCTTTCACACTTCTGAGACAGGTTACATGTATAATGGCTTTAAAAGCCAGATATTTCCCTCCAAAGTTTCCATTAACATGGCTTTGAAAATCCCTGCTGGTAGGCACCACTGAACCATGATGTCCATCTACTTGGAGGCAATAAAGCAGTGTTTTTAGGAGTCCTGATCTACATGTCAGAAGGCCAGGGAAGCAAAAGGGTTTTCAAAGTCTCTTCTCAACACAACCACCCCAGCCTTGCTGTATGCAGGTTATTTTGTCTCAGCATACCTGAGATGGGGGCTACCAGCTCTACTTGCTTTCCATAACATCAGCATAGTGGAGTTCGCTTCAGGACTTCCTGCAATAGGACAACCCCAGATTGCTGGTCCTTCCCTCAGAAGTGGACGTGTAGGAGAGCCCTGAGATGTTTCCTGTGGTGCTTGGCTTGGTTCTGGGGCCATACCGGTGGCTGAAGCACCAGGGAAGGACATGCAAAGGAGCTGGAACTTCTTCAGTGTCTTTCTAAATGTGTGATGGGGAGAACTGAGATACAGATTGGAAGCTGCCAAGCCTGCAAGCAGCCTACTTTCCCTCAGCAACATGCAGGCTTCATCCACCACAGCAGCAGCAGCATGCCTTGCAGCTTGGTGCTGAGCTGAGCAGTGCTGGGAAATTTCAAGTCCTTGTGTTGAGCACTCCAATCTCCTCTGGTGTCTCACGCAGAGGACACAGCAGAACATCCCAGACTAGGCTATCGGGGATGGCTGCTACCTCCCAGTATGCTCTTAAGGTCATCTCGTCATTGCTTTGTGGGAGTATGTGGGGGCCCAGCTGAGATCTGCGCTACTTTCTGTAAAAATGTGTCAGATGCAAACACCCTATGCCAAAGAGCTTATGGTGTGAGAAAGAGAGGCAAGGGATACTGGGGGAAAATGTCCCAGACATGAAAAAAAAATGCCTTGGGTCACAGATCTATTCTGTAGGAAAGCTTCTTGAGGAACAGAGCTCTCCTGAATTCTGTATAAGTGACACCTCTTTTCAAGTGCTGCAGGTAATACAGGTGCTGGCTGGTGAAACAGCCCCTTGAGGGAGGATGCAAATCAAATATGATGAAATAGAATGTCAACGGTTTAGTCACGCAACCTACTATGATCAAACAGCATCTTCCCAAGATATGAATCACTACAGGTTCTGTTCCAGCACAGTAAGACTGGGTTACTAGAGCAGGGTGTGAGAGAGCTGGCTGCCAGTATTACTTCTATTTATCTGAATCTCACTGTCATCCATATGTGTTTGGAACACATTTATTGAGTTTTTCCTGGTGGCGTCTTCAGAGGCTTCCACTGACTTAAATTTGCATCACCCTCATCCCTTTATGTTGGCTTGACAAACACTTTCTGGTCGTGCATCACCTGGCAGTGCATCGCCCACTGACACTTTACACTGAGAGTCATTTTATACCAAGCCATCTGTCTTTTATCGTGCTAGGAGACTAATGACATAGCCTTGCATATTGCCAGTCTTCATGATGGAAATAGGAGTTCTGCTACTGTTTCTTTTCATCTGGACACAGCAGATCCTTTCTGGACTTGTACCTGGTATTACACGATGAAATCCCTCCCCTCACCTCTGTGCTGAGATTACAGTCAAATTGTTCATACTGAGCTTCTCCAGAATGAAAATTTTAGCAGAACTACTCAACATGTTTTGAAAGCAAACCATTGATACAGCATCAAGGAAAGGAATGGCCCAAACTGGTTCAGGAACAGCAAACAATTAACAGAGAATGGATAAGGAATGCAACTTTTTCCGTTTTCATCATTCAGCTGTTGTGGAGTAACTCAATCAAGGGAACAGAGATAGATTGCTACAGTGACAGTTTCCATTAACAGACAGGCTCGTTCTTGCCATTTTTTTGGCTCAGATATGCACATGGTTTTAACAGAACTGTATCTCTGATATAAAATATGACATTTTTATAATTCATAAAGGTTTTTTAAACACAATCTTCATTAACCCGTGCCATTCCAAAGTGCAGATATCTTTAATGTCTTCCAGTATTTTCAAAATTTTGCTTTGAACTGATGAAGGCCAAAATATTTAGTTGTGTCTTGAGGATCAGAACAATAAGCCAAATAAATTGCAAGGTGTATTTTTTTCTTCCTTTTTTTCTCTAGACAAAAAGCAAAAAAAGAAGCAGGGCAATCAGCTAAGTAGAAATTTGTGTTTGTATGATGATATAAATGCAATTACAAATTCTTGCAGGGTTGGACTCCCTATCTTTGCATTCCAGTAATTAAATGCATTCCTTGCTTGTTGAATCATTGCACTGAGTGCAAAACTTATTGCAGTTACTTTCACATCATAAATATCAGTAGAATCCATTTAAGAGAAAATATGCAGCTGTGAGGGCTGTAGATAGTATCTTTCAAAACTAATCATTCCTTACAGACTAAACCCCACATTTTATTTGGTCTGAAAACCCTATAAAGAATCATCAATTAGTTTGTTTATATATATATCGATACATAAAAAGTATATATGTGTGTGTGTATATAAAGCTTTATTTGTGTAACTTTATTGGGTGATTTTGAGCAATTCCCATATATTTAATGTACTTAACCCAAAGCCAAATATGTGTAAGTGCATCTTTATGCTACACAATCATTCTTACTGGCTGCCATGACTACCAACTAAATGTCAAAATGCAAAAGACAATGAAAGGAGTCAGTCTGGAAAATCCAATTTACTTCCGGGTTTTGAACAGAATTTTAATTTTGTGGAACATTTTAAAATAAAAATCTCATCAGTTTGAATAAAGGAACTTTGTTTATAAAGTTTGCTTTCTGCCCACAATTGCAAATGACATATGTAAGTAGATTACTTACAAAGGAAGAATTCCAATCCTTGCAATAGTACAATGGGACACACATTATAATTGTGTTAATTAACAGTAGTATTTTAAATTTGAGTGCCAGAACAAAACAAGCTCCTAGAAAACGACTTCTGAGTTTCCATATAAAACTGTTTGATATTACATTCTGCCTGTTGACATAGCTCATAATTGTGGAAGATTTTGCTCTAAACCCAAGGAGATGTGATAATGGAAATTGTGTTACTTTGATGCTTTATGTTGTGTGGCTTAATTCCCCGTTTCATAACAGAGACTATCAAAATGTAAATGTTTTTATACAATTTTAAGTCCACTCAGCAGGGTATATGTGGGAGTAAGAGGCTGTATTTAATTACGAGATATGACAAAGGACTAAATTTCTGGGTTAAGAGAAATGTAATCCCTAATTTACAATATTTTCCATATATAGGAAGTCTTTCAAAGGCATGTTTATCTTTGAGAAACCCTTGGACTCAAAAATAATGCCTTCAGGTTTTGAAGGACTGAAAGGACTGCACAGAGTAAGCAAAAATGACAGCAACTCCCTCACCAACCATGTTGATACAAAGCAGAATCTGTAAAACTCATCTTTTCACTTTGATGCTTTCTGCTAACAAGTGGGCAGCAGAATGACTAGGAGAAGCATCTTTTGACAGGTCACCAAATCTAGAAACTGGGGCTAGTGTGGAAATCTATTTTTACAACGTTGAAAGGATAGTATAATTTCCTGTTAGTCTTCTCCACAGTCCATAAAAAGTACAAATGCCCAAGTGAGGTTTTGGATGATGGGTTCCTAAACCCATAACTGTCAACACTGAAGGATGAAAAGTAAGAACAAAAATAGGAATGGATACTGGGGAAGTGATTTTTCAAAAAAAATGTTTGCAGAAATAAATTCAGCATGTGTAGGTTGGCTCCAAAAGACTCACAAGGGAGAGGTTTTGAGGGGTTTTTTTGTTTGTTTGGTAGTTTTTTTTTTTTTCCTATTTCTTCAATCTTTTTTTTAACTGTCCAGGTTTGGAAGACAGAGAAAACAAACAGAGGTGTGCATGAATCAGCAGGAGGGGTTGGGCTCACCATTGATTGAAGGTTTTTGGTGCTGAGGAGCTGCACCTGAGATGCTGCATCCAGCCTTGGATCCCCTGATTTAAGAGTGACCTGGAGGAAGAGGTGAAAGTCCAGTGGAGGGATACCAGGAAGGTGAGGGATAATTGGGCAAATAGGTGGCTTAAGGGACACTATATTAGGTGCTCAAATTCATGAAATGACAGAACCAAACCTTTCCATATGACATAGATCTGTCACTCTGTGGCTTTCAGAGTTTTCTATGGGGTCTTTACCTAAAAAAATCTATGCAGTTATTACTACTAATTATCAGATTTATACTTCTACTATTGTATCCTGCCATGAATTTATGCATATATGCAAACATTTGATGCTTCCATAATGAAAATAATGATATCTCTCAACAGCATATAAAATCTATCATGGTTGGGCATAGATTATAAATATTATTGAATATGCTACCCAGAAGCTGTATAAAATTAACAAGAAAAAAAAAAGAAAGAATGACACCTCTTCTTGGAAACCATACTGATGGTGCAAAGAAATTAGTATACTATTCAGAATTGATTAAATTGGCTGAGAGGGAACATTTGCTGGTGGGATACTTTTATTACAATTGATGCTACAATAAAACTAGAACAAGAGACACTGCTTGCAGTGAAATGACCTGTGTTTAAAGTAGCTTTGCTCAGATTTGCGTAATGGAAGCCCTTTGATTTCTGAAGATGTAAAATTAATGTATAAATGTCCATGCTATAACAATTTATATGGAATTTTGGAAATGCGACTGCTCCCAATTAAGTCTGTTATGACACACCTCTCTTTTTCATCTTTCTCTTCTCCTTCCCTATGTTTTACTGTTTTTCAATTCAGCAGTGTTTTTCCCATCCCAAAATATTACTAGGAATTTCTAAGGCACAATTGCTCTGCCAACCTGTCTCTCTCTGCAGCTATCTGTCTCTGTCTGTGTCTCTCTATTTTTCTGCAATACCAGTCTCCACTTAGAAGAAAATCTTGATGAATTCAGAGACACTGCTCGACTACTAAATTAACCACATGAGGAGCTGATCCCTGCAGAGATGGTCCACTGATTGTTGGTGTAAGAGTGTTTGTCTCATTTAGAAAAAAAAAAAAAGAAAAAAAAAAGAAAAGATTCTGCAATAGTGAGATTTTCAGGGCACTGTGCACCAGCATCAACAATCTCTCATTAACGGAAAATCAGAACTTCTTTGTTGTTCAGCCTGTCCTTTATAACTGACTTATCAAACTTCCAGAACGAGATTGTCCATTGAATTTTTAATATGTTCTAAAAGTAGCAGGAGTTAGATATCCCCAAATGTCAATTTGTAACAGCCTGTTCTGTCTCTTTCATTATATGGTCAAGCTCTTTTTCCAGTATAAAAAAAGTTTCTTATTCTGATAATAAAATTCTCCTGTAAGAGCTGGTGTATCTAGCTCGCATATGATTTTTAAAAATGATAAAGGAGATGTTTCCTTCTAAGTTGATGCTTTTGTGGATTTAAAAGGGGAAAAATAGGTTCATCAGATGTAAATCCACGTGAGTCTACTTCACCCACAGATTTCCACTGGTTTAGTATCTAATTCTGTCAAGACTGGTGTTCTTGGCCTTTGCACATCTTAGCCACTTAAATGTGCAACACCGTCAGCCATTGCTATTTCCCACCTTGTGCCACTTTGTTTCTTCCACTGCATTAGAAAATATGTCCTTCCACTGAACATCACATTGTTAAATTACAATTTGGTCTACAGTCCTCTTGGCTGGAAGGCTGCTTCCTGCTGAATTTTGGAGAAGCTTTTAGCTAAAAACATTTTACTATTTCTGTGATGATGACTAGGGAGAAATACATGCATGTGGGTAAACTAAGCAGGTGGTTATTATACTTGTTTGAAAAGTTCTGGTGCTTGGTGCCAGGGAATCATTTTTCATTTGAGAAATCTGTCCAAGCCTGGCCATGGAATAAGTCAGTGAAATACTGGATTTCAGCTTTCAGCCTTGTCTGAGAGATAGAAATCCAAGCTTTACGAGCCAGTTTCTCTCAAACTACTTTGTGCTGGATTCTGATTGCACGTGGGCTGATAATGATATTATGGACCAGAGGAGCACTGGAAACTGGAAAAAGAAAAAGAGGAAACAGCTGTCCTGTGGTCTCAATTCCTCCCCTTCTGGCCTCACAGAATTGTGAAGGACTACCAGAATGAAGCAACTGTGTGAAGAGATGAGAGCTGAATCTGCATCCTGAAAGTAATTGCCAAGAGCAGACAAATTAAAAAAAAAAAAAATAAAGAAAGAAGGAAAACCAAGCAGATAAAGTCAGTCAGGGAACAGGATGACTGAAACTGGATCAAGAATGAGGGTTACACTTGACTGACTGGATAATGAAACTAGGTTGAGAAAATCAGGGAAAGGGTACCAAGGAAACAGATGAGACTGGAAATCAGTAGGTCATGGGGATGGATAGATGGGAAACTTATTAGGATGGTAGATTGTTCACAAGAACATTGAGAGTCATCTCAAATAGAAATTTTCCTAATTGCTATCTCAGACTTTCCCCTACATGCAAATGACATTAAAAGACTATAGAAATAGTAGAGTTGCAGTTCAGGGACAGACAAAGGTCCATCTGATATAATATTCTGTTTCCATTATTCTTTTTTCTTTTCTTTTTTTTTTTTTTTTGATCTTGGAAATTCTATTTGTATAACTACATAGAAGTGTACTAAATATAATTTTGCAACCTTCGTATTGTAGGTTACCTGTTTGCTTATCTAAATGCCTTAATTTTGCTGAATGGGTTCAGTATTTGTTCTGAATATTTATTACAATTTTTACCCTTGACAGACCTGTGTGCATCTTTGTGCAGAAACCAGGATGCCAGAGAGATGAGACCGCTAGAACAGCACTGGCAAACTATGCAAACTGGTAATTACAATTTTGCAGAGGCCTTGAAAGTACCTCTGTCAGGTTTATTCCTGTTTTTCAGGCCTCTCACAACAAGATGATAAAATACTTTACACTGATAATCAAATACTGCTACAACAATATGATTCTCTAAGTAAGATATTTCCCTTCATAATGTTTCACTGCAAAAAAAAAAAGTGAATGCACTTCAAAATGGAGGAACTTGAATTGTCAATGCAGCTTAAAAGAAATACTATTACTTTTCTTAAGAAGTCATTATTGATATTTTACTTGGAAAATGATGATATTTAGACTTAAAACATCACTTCCCAGCAAGAAGTTATTTGCCTTGAGAATAAGTTGTTTGTTGACAAGTATTAAACATTTAGGTTTTCAAATCAGGAATCAGGGCTTCATTCCTACCTACAGCATATAATATTGAAAGCCCCCTAACTGCAGTCTTGACAGCATCAAAAATATCTGAGCACACAGAAAATATATCAGCTTAGAAATAGGAATCAGCTTTTTGTATTACATCTACATAATAAACACCAGCACCTGGAGATGAAGAAGGCATATTCAAGTGGTATAAATGTGACTTGAGTGACATCAGCTACCCTTTCTTTTCACATGAATACAGAAAGCAACAAATATATCAAAATAGTTAATAGACTAATAAAATGGATTACAGAAGTGAGTTTCACTTCCAACAATGTCTTTTAGAAATTATGGATATTGGTTCATGCATTTGTTCTAAGATTTCCCAGGTAGATGCAACATTTCTTACAGCTCCATTCAGGTAACTGGAGGATTTGCAATACAAAAATACTAGTTCCTTGCTAATTCCATATAGCAATGTTGCTAAAAAAAATTTGTGCCTCTTTGACGTGGCTGTGGTCTCCACAGTCTTTTGAAAAAGAAAAAATAATAACCATGATGATATTAGTCACTTTAGGGAGCTCTGCCAATGAAATGACATCCAGAGTCATCCTACTGGAAACCAGAGGATGAATTTGAACATATATATATACATATATATATATATATCTTAGTCCAAAAGGACAATTTGTGTTTTCAGTAATTTTGAAAGCATCAAAAATAGCATCAAGGTCAAAAGTTATAGCTACTTAGTGACTAATAAATATATTTAAATGTAAAACCCTTAAGCATTAAAAAGATACTTCATCTACCTTCAGGTAGAGTGTACCTTAGCTTAGAGTAAATGCTCAATTTGTAGAACTCTCTGCCTTCGGTAGCATAAAATACACACATCATTATTTTTTTTAATGTAAGAAATTCCCTGAGGGTTATAAAAAAGTACCTCAATAGCATAGAGTGCTATTACAGCTTTAGCAGGTAAATTGGTCTGTTTCTTAATCTGATCAGTATGGATTTTGGCAACTTTTATAACATCAGAGCATGACTACACATTTCCATGCAGTATGGAACATGACCTCACATGCCAGCTCTGAGGTAAGTACCCAAGATTATCCCCATCTTAAAGAGGAGAAAGTCAGGTCATAAAATGATTAACCTACAAATCCAATAAAGGAACCTACAAATCCAATAGGAACTAGCCTAAAATGATGCTTAAGAAAACTCAGGTTTCTAAATAAAAAATCTGGATCCTAGAAATTCCTACACAGATGAGAAGAGGTCAGGAGAATACAGAAAACCCCAATTTTTGTTCTTTTAACTAGTGCGCATTGTAGGATGCTAAACTTTGGACAAGCAAGTATAGCTTAGACTTGAAATGCTTAAGCCACTAGCATAGGGAATTGTGTGTTCTTCCAGCTCACAGCCTGTTCTCTGAAGAAATCTGTGTAGCCTGTTTCCTGGGAGCATGTGGCACACATAGGTAGCACCGGGTTCTTCATAACAGAGGAGCAAGCCAGTTTTCCTTTAAAATGCAGCTGAGGAGGAATGCTGCCAGTGGTCTTACTCCTGCCCACTGGAGCAACTGCCTACGGTGACTGGGAAATGCCAGAGCTGGGGTCAAACTCTCAAAATTTCCATTCAAGTCGAAGTGTCCTAAATGTCACCCAAAGGAACTCAGGTTCCATTTTCTGCTTGACACCTGTTTCTCTTTTGCCTTGTCATGCAAAATATAGTGATTCTCCTGGGATCCCCAGCTCCGAGGTGTAGGTCATCCTCCCTCCTATCTGCTCTCTTGTCCTCTTTCTACCATGATGTTCTTCCCATGGGAGAGTGGAAAGAAGACACAGCTCAGTGGCTCTGGTATTCTGTGGTGACGCACAGGGCCACCACATCCCAGCACCATACCTGAAGGCCAGACACCAGCTGTTTGGCTCGGGGGAAGGAGTGCACCCATTGCCACATCCTTTTTTCCACCCACCATGATGGAAGAGGCTGAGCCAGGGCTTCTCCAAGGCTGTGTGTGAAGTGTCCAACGGACAGCTGAAGTCTCACCATTCCTCCCTGCATTTTCCTCTGGGTCACCAAATTATGAGTACATTCACTCTGGGCAGACCTTGATGATAGCCAGAGGTGCTAACCGCTCCCTCTGTGCTGTGGAGGTACAGCCATGCCTGTACCTCACCACCGGTGCTTTACTAACCCTATCCTCAGTCACCCCACTAAACTAAACTACCTGCTTGGGGCAAAATTGCTGAAAACTCCTAATAATCCCATTTTGTGATTATGTCTGTGAAGGATCACAGTTTCTCCACACAACAACTGCTATAACAATGATAAGTTTTAGCTGTATTAGAATGAATGCATAAATCATGATTTATTTATGAAGTCCTTGGGTTTGAAACTATAACTTACAAAAATAACATTTCTGAATATATTCAGCAAAGCCTAATGTTTTGTGCAGATGCTGTGCACCAGTTGAACTGCACGTCCTGGCAGAAACAGTTTAAATTCACTTCATTGGTTAAATTATGTATTAGCAGACAGGGAAAAGAGAAACATAAGTGGAAGAGAAAAAGAAATAATTTCAGAGCAGCTTTGTATGCTGGTATTTGTCATACACATTATGTCATAAGTATTTAGTTCCCAGGAGCCAGCATTTCTTCATCAATACTTTTTTTTTTTTTTGACTCAGGATGCAGGTCCACATGGATTGAGGTCTCCACAGCAATCTTTGTCCCTTTTTAAAAAGTGCTGAGCAACTAGAGGAATAGGTACTGTCTGCACTGCAGTTATGGGTACCCAGCACCTTGCAAGATTGAGATACCTGTCCTAGGTAGAATTGCTGGCTGAGATTCCTCATGGGGGCCCACCCTTCCAAGTGGGATCAACAGTACTTTTAAACTGAATGAAAACCAACAACACCTCAGACTGCATCCATAGAATAGTGTGAGGGTTGTGTGTAGCCTAGAAAGGATTGTTAATAGCAGCTGTTCCTCCAAATCAGCTTCCAGATTCTGTGTCCCCGTAGGGTAAAGACCAGCTGATTGTGCTGAGGCCGGTGTCTGCACTCCATTGGCTTCTGTGAGGCAAGACTCATTTGTAAAGTTGGTTTATCTCTCATCCATTTTATGGATAAATGCTGAAGAAGACATGGTCTCTTACAAGCCACCTGAGGATGGCAATAGTTTGCTTACAAAGGTGACTTGTATGGAGAACTGACAGCAGATTTTTGGAAGGTAGTTACTGCAGAGGTAAGCAAGCACTGCTGCTTCATGATGTACCATTTGCTTGTCTTCTTGGGCAGAACTACTGAGCCTGCCAGGATAAAGGGTTTTGAGGCCTGATACCCTAATTTGAAAGGCAAATTTATACTCCCTCTCTCCAGCCTGTGAGAAGGCTTGTGGAAGGATTCACTTTCGGTGGTGATGTTGCCCTCTGGTCACAGGGCAAGGTGCCACCCTCAACCTCTCATGCTCAGCTTTTTTGTTGTACCACCTTTAGCAAAATTTTAGTGAATCAATTTTCCAACCGTATCAATTATGTGGTGTGACACCATTTTTGGACACCTTCTTTAGGACTCCAAAGGCTTTTTATTTTTCAGGAGTGCTGAGCATCTCTTTGTTTCTTTTGTCTGTGAACCAATATAGTAGTTAAATTAGACCTACATGAAAATGTTGCACAGGTCAAGTATTGCCCAGACTGATCTGTCATGGGAACCTTCTGCTCCCTGTGTTTTAGACTACAAAATAATGCTGACTTCTCACTGCAAGCAATTAGGAGAATTAATTAGCTAATATTATATAGACTTTGAAGGCTAAAACACTATCTAAATATATTGATGGATATGAGTGCCCCATCTCTCTTTTGTAGTGAGGTTTTTTTTTTCTTCAAATTAATGCTATTAATTTGAAAATGGAGAATTCTTTTCTAAAGAAACTAATATAAATGTCACCTGAGATAAATCTAATCATAAGGTTAGATTGCACAGTATATATAATAAAAAATGGGCATGCAAAATGTGATCTAGAGAAATGACTATTGTAGGACAAATACCAATAAAAATAGTAAAAAAATTCCAGTCTTAAATAATAAATTAAAGAAAATTCAAATTCACAAAATCTATGTGAATGAATTACAGGAATACATTATTAAACAGGGAAGTTTTTAGACTAACTTGAGCTTATATTGGAACAAAGAGGTGATGGTAATGGAGGTGGAGGTGAGAGAACATTTTGGAAGTGTTCAAGCTGCTGAATTTTATTTTTATTTCCTCAGTGTGTTATGGGATATTTTCCATAAGAAAATGGAATATATGACATTCCATCCTTCCTGCCTGTACACCTCACAGGGTAAGTAAAGAACTGCTATGAGGCGGTATAAATCCTTAGCCATATGGATTGTTTTAAAAATTATTTCTGCCTTAATTCTCAATAGCAGGAAGAGTAATCTAGTCTTTAAAAACTAAGAAAAGAATGTGACTAGGTGTTAACCTCAATTCTTTAGTGAATTTGCCTTACCAGCATTTCTATATTAGCTCAGTAATAAAAGTTCTCAGAAAAAATAAACTAACTGAAATGTTATCACTTCAGTTTCCTCATCATGTCAAAATGATATTAGGAAAAGGTTTTTTTCCCCAGAGGGTTGTTGGGCACTGGAACAGGCTCCACAGGGAAGTGGTCACAGCACCAAGCCTGACAGAGTTCAAGAAATGTTTGGACAATGCTCTCAGGCACATGGTGTGGCTCTTGGGGATGGTCCTGTGCAGAGCCAGGAGTTGGACTCAGTGACCCTGATGGGTCTCTTCCAACTCATCATATTCTGTGATTTTTTCTCCTAATTCTTCAAAAAATTTGGAATAGTGGTATCTCAGTTAAATCACATTTCTGCTAACATTGTGATACAATAAATAAATTTCTGATCCTTGCCTATGTTCATTCTTCTCTTAAAGAAATTTCCTATTTACAGACATGTAATTTTCTAACAGAAATAATTCAGAGCTGACGTGCGTTCATTTAATTATAAAAGGGGAAGGTTAAAACCTTCAGCTAAGAACTAAATAATATGGAAAGAGTGTGTTCAGTCCAAATTCAGCCTGGCACTTTGCCATATATTGTTTAACTTGAAGCTTGTCATTGCCACTGATATTCAGATGACTACTCATGTGCAATTGTTGACAATCAAGCAATTGTTTAAGTGTAGTGACAAAATTCTTACCCCTTTGCAGAAAAAAAAGGCAACTTATTAAACTAATGGACCCAGTTAAACTCAGCAACCATACACTTATTTATGACTTCATATGTATGTCACATACCAGATAAAACAATAATGTAGTATTCAGTTAACAGAAAAACTTAGCAGTGGCCTTGCATCCATCAAGTTAAGTATCAAGGTCTGAGCTTACAACTAAAATGCGCACGATGAAGTAGAAGAGCAACTCTGAAGCACTCCTGCCATGGCTTAATCAGTCTTACTCAGATATGTGAAAGAGGGAGCATGGGGCTGCCTGAATTCCTGTATCCTCATAATCCCTCCTTTTATCACCTTACAGTGTTCCTGACTGTCTCAAAAGGAGCTGACTTTAAAACTTTTCTGTAACACACTATTAACACATACCCCATGTATTTCTTTTAAACAACTTCCTATAAAATAAACCAGAACCATAATTGGGACTGAGATTTTCTGTAGATGATTGTCTGAATATGTTTGAATAACAAATATTCTGTAATAAAACACCACAATGAAACAATGAAATAATGGTTTCAAACACTTTTTTGGTTCCAATGGCATCACAGACTGCTTCACCTTCACACTGCCATCTATGTACCTTACACTAAGTAAGGTTATCAAACTGGATATGTGGCCTGATTGGCTGTAGTGACCCTTCCTGCAAAGGCCCTGATTTATGTAATACACAGTACTGTTTGCTTGGGAGCTTAAGGCATGAAGGAGTCCCTCTATCCAGTACATATTTCATGTGGAAGATGGTGTCAGGGGGAGGATGAATTTTTAAAGCCCCCAGAATTTAAAAAAAAGACACACTTAAAAAAAAAACCAGACAAAGATGCTTGTGGGGCATGCATCATTCATATACTATGTAAACTAAACAGAAAGAAGAATATTGTGGGCATTCAGAGTTTAATGATCTCCAGAAGTTCTTGCAGCTGTTAAAATTCCTGTATAAGTAAAAGAAGTTTTCCCTGAAAACCTTTTCTTTTACACAGCCTAATAGAAAATTAGGCCTGATTTTGCCTTCTACTGCAGAATATAAACACAGGCTTGTTCAAGGTATTTAGCATCTGCCTAACCTGAGTCGTGTGAAGAGTTCTGTCCAAAGCCAGTAAGACTATTCACGTGCTCAGACACCTGATTAAGTGCCCTGCTGGACCAGGGCCAGAAATATAATAGTGGGCTGGGTTAACCTGATTAGAAATGTTTTGCTGGCTCCAGTGGTAGCAGGACCTAGCCTTTATTGCCACTTTGCAAAATCTGTTGCTCAACAGGGGAAAAAATCAGACACTCTGTAGTTCTTTCAGTGTTCTACTGGGTAAAGTTTGAGTACAGAACAAATGTATCTCATTTAGCCCTAACTGGAAATGCATTTAGCTTTACTGAGAATGCATCTGTTTTTCTGCATGAAAATAAAATTTGCTGCTTTGTTGTAACTCTTGAAATAAAGTTGTTTATTCTAATAGGCTGTCTAGATACAAATTTATAACTATATATATATATAACTATATATATATTTATAACTATTCATAACTATAACAAAGAAGAATATAGTTTAAAGAAATGGTGAGGAGAATCTTTTAAGCTTTGTGAGTTTAAAGATGGAAGATGCTTTAAATAAAGTAACTTTAATTTTCTAATTGAATGTTGTAATTAACATTTTTGGAAACTGGAGCTAGGTGGCTGCACGGCTTTTTATTGCTGGTATAGGTGGCTCATTAACCAGGGACTAACAGACAAACTGGCGCCACACAGTTCCTCTGTCTCTGGGTAAACCTAATGATTCCTGGCATCACTGTAGCAGCAGAAATCTTTATATTTGTGTGCTGCGAGATCATTAACACCAGGCTGAGGAGCCCTTCCTTCCCTTGTGACAGAATTCCTACCAGGCCTTCAGCAGCGCTAAGTCCCTGACCGACTACAAATTATCAATACTGATTACCAGATTGCTGCAGTGGGGAGGGGACGGCGTGCTCGGCACTGCAGGGCTGGCCAGGCTCCCACAGCCCTCGCTTCCCTCCTCTGTTTGCATCTACAGCTGTCTCATGCCTTGTTCCAAAGGGTGCCACAACCGGGTTGGAATGCTTTCAACCCACACCAGTTGTTCCTTGGGAGCGGAACATCAGCATGCAGACAAATGCTTTGGTGTAACGCATCGGTTTCAGACGGTGCCAGGAGGGTTTGGTTTAACTTCGTGCAACGCGATGAAGAGTGGTAACAGGAATCTGCACAAATGAAAATTTGAACATGATTTGCTTCTTGGAGAGAACACTAATTGTGTTGGGAGCACTTCATCCTTGTTTTGCAGGATTTGCCTGTGCACGACATTAAGGGTGTATGATTGTGAAAACTTGAATTGGAATGCGTCAAATGCAGGTCCAGCCCCATTCTTCTTAAAAAATCCAAAAAACAAAAAAACAACCCACAAAATCCCCAAACCATCAAAAACCAACCCTAAGGAGCGTCTGGACGCTTTCAGCAGCCCGACCCCACGACTGTTCTCCCTCTCCTTCTTCCACACCCTCACTGGGATTTTTTCGCCCACCCTACCCAGCAGCTTCGAACAAAGGGACCACTGCCGGGCTACCGCCCTTCTCTCCTGCCAGGACCAACAGGGACCCTTCGGGAACGGGCTCCTCAGGACGCGGGAGCCCCCGGGGCTGGGGAAGGGCGGAGGGGCCGCGCCCCGCCCGGCCGCTCCCGCTCCCGCTCCAGGGCCCGGCGGG
>WBMY01017405.1:0-42717 GCA_013397315.1 Donacobius atricapilla
TCCGAGCTCTGACCTTCAGCTCTGCCCTCTAGCTTGGCCTTGAAAAGCTGACAGCATGAGCAGCCGCCAGCCGGCCGAGTGACAGAGACAGCACCTGGGCAAGATCTAACCCTTTTCTAGCAAGATGAAACTTTCGGAATTCCAACCTTTTCCTGAGAGAGAGGAAAGGACAGAATGATTTGAAACATAGAGTGACAGCCTGATGCAAAGTCAGTGACAGAANCCTGATGCAAAGTCAGTGACAGAACTAGTAAGATTATTGGAAGAAGGAATTGAGGAAATTAACAACTTTAACTGGACTTCTCTGGCTGTGAACCATGGAGGGACGGACTGTGGGACGCTGTTTGGGGGAATGCTGGTCCTAGTCAAGGGTAGTGGACTGAACTGAGAATGTTGTAAGAGTAAGTCCCTCGCTCCTGGGATAAAAAGTAGGTCTCAGCTGTTTGAGATGCAGATTTGGCCCTTTGCTCCTAGGGTAAAAGCAGGTCTCTTGAGATAGAGACGATTTCAGAGATAGAAGATGAGAATTTGTGTTGTAAACTAAAAGAAGCATTCTTAAATGGTACCCCAAATACGCTTAGAGGCCCATGAGTAGCCAGGGGAAAGGCTGCTAATGAGTGGGATGGCACAATCTGCAAAATTCTGTGCGGCTGCAGAGTTGTGACACTGGGAGCCACCAGACTGGTTTTTTTCTTATAGCAAAGGTCTCCATGGGACCCTGGGAGGGACTCCTCTCCCAAAGTGATGGAAGATTGTGTTTGAATAGTGAGACTGACTGAGGATCATTCTTTTGTCTCTCTGTGTTGGATGTGGGAGGGTGACACCTGTATGTGGAAGGAAGGGAAGGGTTTTGAAATTTCTTTTTTTTTTTTCCTTTTTTTCATTCGTTTAGTGTGTAAAAATAAACTATATGTGTACCTTTCAAGTTTAGGTCTGTTGTGCTTTTTATTTTCTCCTAATCAAATCCCACAAAAGAGTGGAGACACTCAAGCCACTACACTAGATTTAGGAGAAAGGATTTGATGAACGTGAAACCACTACATGAATTGGTGTTTCTGCCCGGTTGAACTAAACCAGAACACTGACATATCTGTAGAATCCTTTATTGTTATTACTATTANTCTTTTGTCTCTCTGTGTTGGATGTGGGAGGGTGACACCTGTATGTGGAAGGAAGGGAAGGGTTTTGAAATTTCTTTTTTTTTTTCCTTTTTTTCATTCGTTTAGTGTGTAAAAATAAACTATATGTGTACCTTTCAAGTTTAGGCCTGTTGTGCTTTTTATTTTCTCCTAATCAAATCCCACAAAAGAGTGGAGACACTCAAGCCACTACACTAGATTTAGGAGAAAGGATTTGATGAACGTGAAACCACTACATGAATTGGTGTTTCTGCCCGGTTGAACTAAACCAGAACACTGACATATCTGTAGAATCCTTTATTGTTATTACTATTATTATTTGTGTCCTTTCCTGAGCTCTAGCTGTGCCTTGGAGTTCCTGGTTTTACTCAGCCATGCTGGTGTGTCTTCTTCCTTTTCTGATTTCCTGCACCTGGGTATCAAGAGCTCTTGCACACTATGGAAAGGATCCTTAAATATCTGCCATCTCCTTTTCTTCTCCCTGGTCTCTCAGGGCAGTTTCCCTGGGAGTCTTACTAACTAACTCTTTGAACAGCTGGAAGTTTGCTTTCCTGAAATTCGGGGTCCTGACTTTACCCTTTGCCCACCCTATAACTCACAGGTCTGTGAACTCCACCAAGTGCATGATCACTGCATCTCACACTCCCTCAAATCTTGATGTCATTGATCAACTCACTTGCATTAGTGGCGATCAGGTCCAGTATTGCATCCACTCTTGCAGGGTTGTCTACTGCCCGGCATAAGAAGTTATTTTCAATTCACTTCAGGAATCTCTTGGATTGCCTACAGCTTATTGTGCTATTTTCCCAGCAGATTTCAGGATGGTTGAAGTCCCTCACCAGGCAGCAAATCTGATGCATCCTACAGCCGGAGCAAGAAGGCCTTGTTAATAGGCTTTTCTTGATCAGGCAGCGTTTAGTAGACACAAACAACAATGTTCCCTTTCTTGCTTCTGTCTCTAGCTCTTCCTCATAAGATTTCAACATGCTCATGGCTGTTCTTCAGCAACAGTTTTTTGTATTTCTGTTCATTTTTTGATGTAGAGGACAACCCCACCACCTTTCCTTCCTCTCCTGTCCCTTCTGAACAGCCTATAGCCACTGATAGCCAGACTCTCATCTTTGTATTCATGTCATCAAGTTTCAACTATGGTAACTAGGTTGTAGCTTTCTAGCAGTATGGTGGCTTCCAACTCCCGACAATGCTGCATGTGTAACTCTGGAGGAACTTCAGCTGTCACCTTCTTAGAGGAATGCGCCTTAATTTATTTGAGGTATCTCACCAGTATTTCCCTGTTGGTTCCTACTATTCCATGAGCCCCTTGCCCATCTGTGTAAGATGTCCAGTGTACCCAGCATGACTCAGAGCAGTAGGCTGAGAGTCCTCACTAGCAACATGTGCCTCTACCCTTTGAGGAAGGTGATTCCCATAACTGGGCATCCAGTACCCAAACATATTTCACACACATGAAGGAACTGGTAATATCCTGACTCTATATAGGGTAAAGACCTATTTTTAGAACATTTCTAGATTTTAACAATAAAAGGAAACATGAAAGGCAATATGGAACGTGAAAACTGGAATCATGGAATAGAAAATATTATTCCAACTAGATGGAACCTTCAATGATCATCTAGTCAAACTGCCTGACCACTTCAGGGCTTTACCATAAGGTAAAGCATGTTATTCAGGACAGTGTCTACGGGCCTCTTAAACACTGACAAGCTTGGTGCATCAACCACATCTCTAGAAAGTGTTTAAGTGTTTGACCACCCTCACAGTAAAGAAATGCTTTTTAATATCCAGTCTAAAGGTCCCCTGGTGCATCATTTTTTTCCTGCACACCCTATTAATGGATCAGGGAGAAGAGATCAGTACCTTCCTTCCTCTCTACTTCATCTTCTCAGGAAACTGTAAGAGAGTGTTGATGTCAGCCTTCAGGTCCCCTTTCTCCAAGCTAGGCAAGCCCAAACATCCAGCAGAGAGAAGCACTCTAACTAGCCAAATTTTGTTGATTGGTGGAAATTTTTATGGATGACATCCATATTTTACCAGTTTGAATAGCCCTCCAGTGAGGCCCTCCAGAAGCCGAGGTAACAGGTAACCTTCCTGAAGCAGCACCTTTGGCCATGGACAGTCCTTCCCCTAGAAGATAGCTGCTAAGAAGATTTTGGTACCTGTTCAGGTGTCATGTAATTAGCATAACTTTAGTAGCTGTTACACATACAACACCTTTTGTACAGGCAATTTTGCACATGGACTGTCAATTTAAAGGATTTCCGTGATGTAAAGTTTTTGAACATGAAGAGGTAATAAGTGGAAATGTATAACCCACACACAGGAAGAATAAGTAATAATTTGTCCTGACTTCACATTTCATACTTCTACAGGTTAACAGAATATAAAGATGCATTGAAAAGTGCTTACAGGTAATTGAGAACTACCTGACAGTACTAGGGAGATTAAGTCAGTGAATATTTGATTTTTAATCTAAAATATGAATTTTTGTAATAATACTAAAGAAACTAATCTTCCCACTCATATATACTAATATTCTGACTCTGGAAAACTGTGTGAAATATATTTTTGTCAGACAAGAGATAGTGGAGATTCTATGAATGGATAGTTGCAGAAACTTAGAAGATAATAAATGAATCTAATTTTAAAGAGATGTGAGATGATCCTAAGTAAGGTACAAGCTTAGCCTACTTTTTCTCTCACACTTTACTTAGAATGCTTTGTGCTAGCTAATCAACTGATATTAATCATTCAGGTACCATGAAATACGTACAAGCCCTAGGGGCAGTACTGTTACATTTATCTTATTGTGACAGAACTGGTGCAGAACTGCCTTAAGATATCTGTATTCCTACCGAGTGTGTAATGTCACCTGGAGCTACCCCATGAACATGTGGCAGACTAATCAATTCTGTGAGCTTGCTCCTTCTCTCCTCGCTGGTGCAGGGAGTGTAGAATGGAGGCAGAAAAAGAAGAAAAATTATGACTTTAAAGTAAATGTCTCTGGAAGGGTGGAAAAACATGGAGAACTCTCATTTGAGCAGGAACTGTCATATTTCTACTCTATGTCATTAATGAAAAGCTAGAGAAAGCTAGAGGCCTTTCTTTCTTTCTTTCTTTCTTTCTTTCTTTCTTTCTTTCTTTCTTTCTTTCTTTTTCTTCCTTTTCTTTCTTTTATTTTCTTTCTTTCTCTTTCTTTCTTTCTACTGATCATCAAGCAGTTCATCTAAAAAATTCTTTGTCATTTTCACACTTGATGTCTTTTTATGAAGAATAGGCATTTGAGAGGGGTTATATTTACTCAGTAAGGTTGACAACGAATGTTTTTCTCTACCTGGATAAACCATTTAGTATTTTAATGCATTTTATTTGTACAGTCTCTTCCTCCCTATTGAATGGGCCAAAGTACATGGAAATCATTCCTTAACTACAGTGTGTCAAAATGAAACACATGGCTTGAAATAATGCACATGAAAACTCAAATTTTAGGGGTGTTCTGATATTTGGCTTGTTTGACTGTTTGCTTCATTTAATTATTGTTCACAATAAAAAATGCAAGTATGTGGTATTTCCCAGGCTTTTGCCAGATGAAAAGCTGTGGCCTTGTTCATATAGATTCTAGGTCAATATTATTCTGTTTAGAGCCTGACAAAATATTATTTTACGTGATGTGACCTTTATGAATTAGAACAGTGTTCTGACCCCTTGTGAAGGTTGTATATTTATTTTGTTCTTCCAGTTCAATTGTTTTGTTCTTCCAGTACAATTTCTTGTTTCTTAATAAATTTGTCATCTTTTTCAATTCTCAATAACATTGGAAAACTGAAGATGGATTAATCTAGAGCCTGATTTTAACATTCTTTTCCTTTTAATGGGACTTGAAAATCAAATGACGAGTACTTACACCTTACTTTCGTCTGTAACTCTTCTTCTCTAATTTATTTGTTTGTTGTTCAGAATCATGTGCACTTATTGCAGAAAATTGTAAGTCAAGAGAAATTTTCAGACTTGTAGTTTGAGAATTTGCTTTGTACAGTGATAAAAAAATCTTGGTGAAGAAGAAAATTCAGGACCCAATTCACAAGAATGAAACAAATAGAAAAAACTGAAAGAAACAAAAACCTGATTTCCCTTGCAACAGGTCTTTACACTACTCTTTTGATGCTCTTTTTTTTCCGGCTTTTTTTTCCGGCAGAATTAATCCTGCTATGTGGTAATTTAAGGGTAAGCAAAGATATCATTTCAAAGAATAGCCTGATAAAGGTATACTTGGGCACTCTTAGCTTCAAGCAAGTAAAGATTTAGAAACCAAAGTATAAAATTCTTTTAAAAATTACATATATTTAATAGGGAAATTAAAATTCCTTCTTATTCAGATAATGTGTATCAATCACATGAAAATTCAAAACTCTTTTGACTGTTCTGAGTACATATACTTTTCCTATTTAGATTAATGCTTCAAGGAAATATTTAGATGCTTCTAATTTTAAACTACTGGTTTGAAGTGAAAACCTGAATGTTCTTTGCCATATAATAATCCCATTGCTAGTCTTGGATCTACACTGCATAGAAAGGAGTGGTATGGTTTAGTAAAGACCTGCAGTCAGTGGAGTAGAAAAGAAAGTGCATTTAACCAGAAATAGCAGCCTCTAAATGAATTGTGCCATCAACACAAAAAGTATAAATGTTATGTACAGCAGAACACTCGAATCTCTCTTATATATCTTGGACATACAAACATACAAACCCCAAAATATTGCAAATGCACACATAATAAAAGGGTTTAAAAATGGAATATAGCTGTTCATTAAGCAATGCTTAAAATAAATTGCATAGCAATAGCTATCATGTGCTACTTTTCTACACAGCAAAATTAATTGACTCTGCCAGACTTAAAATGGGTAATGACTTGTTTTCTAATGGTTAATGCAGACAGATTAATGATCAAAATTTTCTCTTAATTATTCTGATAAACCTTTGTCTACATCAGAGCATCCTAATCCTGTCTGTCACTTTTTTGGTTATAATTACAATTCATCTAGTTTCTTCATGCTTAAATATTTCTGCAAAGTTTTGCTTTATTTTCACTTGGAAATAAAAATTAAATATTCAAAAACATACATCAAGCTCAAGACTCATTTTGAGATTCTTTAAAAAAGCTTCTCCTCCAAGTAAGTCTCATTCTATTATGCGTATCTCGAACATTAACTGGGTATTTTTGCATTGCATTACATCTTATGTGAGCTACCAGATCAGGTCCTGAGTTCGTCTGAATCTTCATATAAATGTTATCAGATACAAGCTTGCAGCCATTAAAGTTTCCTTCCAACAAAAGCAAAGGATGTTCACTTCTGCCTGTTACCTTTCCAATTACCTTTCAAATTGTATTGATCCTATGATTTTTTTCTGATCCAAATAGGAAAAAAACCTAAAGTTCTGCTGGCTTGCTGCAGTTAATTTACTCTCTGTTCCCTTCCTCCACAGTTAGGTTTAAATGTCAGAGCAGGCATGTAGGAGGTATCTGAATGTTGCAGGATTTCAGGAAATGCACAAGAGAACATCGCGAAGAATAAAACCTCTGGTTTTGATGTCAGAAAGTTATTAAATGGACTCACCTGCATTTTTCAGCCATGATCCATTGTCCTGTTTTCTAGGCAATGATTTCAACAGTCATACATAAATAAACATTTGTGGTGTGGTTCAGACTTCTTGTTTGTTCTATCTGTGAGTTTAAAAGGCTCTCATAAGTATATCTTTGATTTCATCAGACAGAAGAAAACCATACACCAAACAATGCAGTACCTTGGCTGTCTTGATAACACAATGAATATTTATATTGACATCTTTCCAATTTTCATTATCACTATCATTCTTCTGAAAGGTTAACGTCTCCACAAACTCATTTGGACTCATTTAACACACAAAAAAAGCATTTTTCATTTCCATCTGTGCAATGAAATTAAATCATAATATACTTCAAATTATGAGGTCTGTGTTAAAAAAAACAAAAAACAAAAAACAAAAAACAACAAACCAACTCTTAGAAAAATCAACCAAAAAACCAAAACTCATTTCCATTGTTTTTCACAGTTCTGATTTCCATTTGTGTTTGGTCATCCTATCCAGAGTGGGACTAAAAGCAGCCATGTTAAGAGAATTGGCAGCTGTGAAGGAGAAAGAGGAGTAGAAGCTATTCCTGTCCAAAATTCAAATAAGAATATGCTCACACTGTTCCAGATCATGAGTAAACTTGGGTAAAAGTATTGTTTAAATAAAAGCTGTGGCAAAGTGTTAAAGAGAATACTCTGATTGTGGTAGCTGGAGCTGTGTGCTTTACTTCACCACTTTAACAACTCTTCTGGCCCAGTTATTCATTTGTCAAAGAGATACAACAAAGAATGTACCAAAAAAAATTTGTTCATCACACATCATGTATAGCTGCCTGATGTAGTTGTTGTCTAGTGCAAAAATTTTTTATATATGCATATAATATTTTTTATACAGAGGTGCCTGCCTATAGAGAAAGTGGAAAAGTAGCCAACAAAATTTTACGCATTTCCAGTAATTCAAGGTAATAATGCCCATCATCCACAAGGCTTTGTATTGACACATTATTTCCAAGTTTATTAATTATTAATGCTTTATTTCACATTTTTAAGGGTGCTAAGTTGACATTTGGACAATTTTGAGGATGCTTCTTGTATGCCTCCCATTAAGACAGTAAGGTACTTTCCAAGGGTAAACACGAAAGCTGATAAAGTTGACAATAGAAGCAATGTATAATGAGCTAAGAAAATTCATAGGGAATGTCCGGATTGTGTCTAGGACCCTTGAGTAAGATGTTGGCAGTGGAAAATATGTTAAGACAATTCTTCTAATTGCTGAAGAGACACTTCAGAGAGTTGCCAGTTATCACCATAATCTCTTTTTCTATGCAAAATGCATGCATGAAGCTGCACATGTACATTAACTTGCTATATCTAATGGGAATACCATCACCATATGGTAGTTTTCCATTACTTCTAGCCTTAGGTAGAAGTAAGTAGGTAAGTACAATTCTACCCCTCTCTGCTGAAAGGTTGCTCACAGTTGGAAATGCAGAATTATGTGCAAAGAAGGGCTAGAGAGACAGGATTCACAGCTGGAACCTGAACAGTTTGAAGAAAACCAGGTTGGACCTGGTCAATTTAATTACTGAGTTACCTATCTTTCATACTTGCATGAAGTATCTTTGTAACAAGAGTGATCAATGACATTTTATTCAGTAATAAAACCCAGAACAAATCAAGAAAGATGATGCATTTTTATTTATAAATAAAATCAAATCATAGAATCATAGAATCCATAAGTTTAGAAAAGATCTCCATGATCATTGAGTTCAACCTTTTACTGAACACCATAATGTCAATTAAACCACAGCAATAAGTGCCATGACCAGTCTTGAATGCTTCCAGTGATGGTGGCTCTACCACTTCCCCAGGAAGCCTGTTCCAATGATTAACCACCCTATCAGCGAAGAAATGATTCCTGATGTCAAATCTGAACCTCCCCCTGGCACATCTTGGGACCATTTCCTCTTGTTCTGTTGATAATTGCCTGTGGAAAATGGCCAACTCCCACCTGGCTACAGCCTCCTTTCAGGCAGCTGTAGACAGTGATAGGGTCTCCCCTTCGCCTTTTTTACTCCAGGCTGAAAAATCTCAGCTCTGTCAGCTGCTCCTCCTCACAGGACTTCCTCTCCAGACCCTTCATCAGCTCCATTGCCCTTCTCTGGACATGCTCCAGCACCTCAGTGTCTTTCTTTTGGTGAGGGGCCTAGAACTGGATACAGAACTTGAGGAGCAGCCTCAGCAGTGCTGAGTACAGGGGGACAATCACTGCCCTGGTGCTGCTGGCCGCTCTACTGCTGACACAGAACAGGATGCCCTTGGCCTTCCTGGGGCACCGGTGGATAATGTTCAGCTGGCTGTCGACCAGCACCCCCAGATTCTCTTCTGCTGAGCCACTTTCCAGACACTCTGCCCCCAACCTGTAGGGTTGCATGGGGTCATTGTGAACCAAGTGTAGGACCCGGCACTTTCCTTACTGAGCTTCATACCCTTGGCCCTCGGCCCACGAATCCAGCATGTCCATATCCCTCTGCAGAGCCCTCCTGCACCTACAGCAGATTAATACTCCCACCAATTTAGCACCATCCTGCATGGATGTGCTCAATCCCATCAGACAGATCATCGACTGGCCCCAGCACTGAGCCCTGGGGAACATCACTTTTGACTGGTAGCCAGCTGCATGTAACTCCATTCAGCAGGCAGACTAAATCCACAACTTTATCCACTAGGCAGGTCATGAAGTTTTGTTTACTTAAAATCTTCCAAGTATCTATTCCAAACTTTATCAGCTGCAAACAAGATGTTGCAACATATATTTGTTTTGTTGTTTTGGTTTGCATTAAAAAAACCAAAACAAACCTGTCTACAGTTTAGTGTCTCAGAACATATTTTATGCATCAATAATAATGACCCAATTTTTCACATTCCTGTCTGGAAATGTTTTTCCACCCTCACCCTGGCAAAAGAGCAAAAAAGTTAATGTGGATCTCACAGAATAACAAAAGCCTCTGGTCACCTGCATTCCTTGTCCATACATTTAGGAGATGTGTTTAATCACAAGTTAAACAAAACCTCTCACAGGAGCATTGTGGTCTGGCAAAAACAAGTTTGGAGGAAACAATTTGTATCAGCATTTCATATTTTTCTCTATGCTAGCGTTGTAAGTTAGTAGATTCCACATGTAGTTGATCACAACTGTTCAATTCTTAGCCAAAATCTCTGAAATTACCTAGAGAAAAGAAAATAACATGCAGACAGTCAAGCCCTGCATGACAGCATGCACAGCAGTGGGTGTTTCAGAGATTTTGGCTAATTTATGACTCTTCAGAGAGTCATAATTCAGGTTTTGACTTTCATGGAGAAGAAGTCCTACCTCAAAAGATGATGCCATTCACTTTATAGTGCAAACCCTCTCATAGTTCCTGGCAAATAAAGACCTGTGAAAAATGTGTGAAATAACTAATTAGCATGAAAGTAAGGAGCAGATCAGAACATATAACATCTACAGAAATAAGGTGTGAAACAGTTTTTCAGAAGGGTTAAAGGAAAAAACAATCAGTGGTTTTCAAAGAAAATTGCTGGCTATTTTCCCCGTACACTGAATTTTGCCAACAAAGGATATTTTAAGAAAAAAATAAAACCCCCAATATTCATCTAAAAAAAGTATGCCAAAATTTGATTATTTATTGAGAAAAACAGGAGATAAATAAATAAATAAATTGTAGTGCGCTAGGTTTCCTTCAAAATTCTCATGAAAGCAAATGAGATCAGTTTCACTCTTGTTATGAAGGCAGAAACTGAATTGGTTAAATCAGGTGTTTTATTGCCATGTTTTAGAAAACATTTTAGAAAAGATAAGATGCCATACAAAACTGTATTTTTTCTCAGCCTGAAAAATGTGTTCCATAGCCTGCAACAGCTGATGTAGCTTCCTTAGAGAAATAATATATCCTGCCTTTAATACCGCAAGTGCCATAGTAAAGAATGCCTCACATTTAATGAGAAAGGGATAAGATTTTCAAAAAGCTTTGACCACCATTGCATCTTTATATTTTGTTGTTTAAAAAACTAGTATGGGTCCTTTGCACAAAAAGTGAACCTTCCCAAGTGTTTTCCATGGAAAGAACGAATAGTCATTGCCACTGGCATCAGACACTGGATTTGGCTGACCAAGAATGAGCAGCCAAGTCTTGAGCAGGATAACATGGCTGTCTGAAAAAGAGCTAAAACTGTTCTGAGACTTCAACCCAGAAGAGATGCTACAGAGCCCCCTTTTTTTTTTGCTGTATTTATAATTTGTGTAAAATATATTGAGAGGTTCCTAATAAAACGTCACTCAAAGTTGTAGTATGGGGTTGGGACACGAGATCTCTTTTCTGTGAAGATAGTAGTATGTAATATGAAAACAGAAAAAAGAAATGAAGATGTTCTAATAGGTATTTCTTTAGTAAGTAAAACCACTAAATAAACACCTGGATTTGGTCCTTTTTAGAATTCTTCCTAGTGTTTTATGTTTTGCATTGATGATGTTACTACAGGCCATCTAGTCTGGAGCATACTTTAAATAAAAGTCTTAAAATAATAGAGTTGAAACAACAAGTATTATGGCAATATAATCTTTCATGCAGAGTCAGTTAATGCTATCATTATGTAATTGAGTCCAAAATATTAAGGTGAAAGCAGTCTGGCAGCATTTTTGCATAATATGCCTCCGATTGAAACATCAGTCCAGTTGAAAAAAAGATAATGTTTGAAGGGGGATAAATGGGGGAAGGCAGATGAAAGACACATAAATCAAAATAGGAGGATTAGAAGCCCATTAAAAAAACAAACAAACAAACAAAAAGCTTTTAATTTCCAAATACAGAGCATCAGATTTGGTTGTGATTTTACTTTTCAGTCAGCACACCAGTTACACTGAAAAGGACTAGAAATGTTTCACCATGTACTGATGCATTATCCTAAAGAAAAACCTCACTAAGTTAATAAAATGCACAGCAACAGTTTTGAATATGCTAACATAAACATATTTTAATTCTCAACGTAACTCACTTTTTTCTCACATGAAACAGTGTTGAAGTAAAATATTATATATGGGAAGTTGCTAACTTGGCTTAGGGATTGATTGTCATTATTCAAATAATGGTTAATTTTGTATTTGAAAAATGAGTTTGTCTGGAAAAGAAATTTCAGATGCTCTAATTTGTAGTTCGTGAGCCATTTCCTAAATATCTCTTAGTGATATAATAATATATCTATTCTTCTGATGATCTAGAATGCATCCTGTGTAGTCAGAAATATACGACTTGTTTCTTGAGCTACTCCATCTTTGTGAATTTGATGCACTTTCAACACTCCTAATGATGTGCTGAAATGTGTCAGATATATTTCAATAGAGAGACATATTCAGAGCTCTCTTATCAGAGAGGGATGACATATCTTTATTGTGAAAATGTTGTGAAATAAACTAATACATGTAGAAAATATCTTCTTATAATCCTGATCACTTTTAAAATGTGTCTTCCTAAAGCACAATATGCAGTTAACACAGGGGTCAGGAGTCAGTTTTATACAATCTCTTGGCAATGTCACAAGACCTAATTTTTAGTAGCTTTATATTTTTTCATGCTGTAAAAATATCATTGTTACTTGCTGAATATTTGGCTTTCTATTTAAGTATACTCAAGATGATATAACTGAAATATGCTGATATTTGCATATCATCACGAAAACAGATATCTTGCAGACATTAGAAATATAGAGCATCTCACTGAAAGACAGAAATATTTGGTTGTACAGAATCTATTTTAGACAGCTGTATCTTGAATCCATCCTGAATGACTTAGGTGAAAAATATATGTATATATTTCAAGAAGAGCACAAACAAAGATCAAAAAATGGACCAGGTTTGTATAATTCTTGCCATTCTTCGTAAGTCTTCTGGTTAAGAAGAACCTGTAACCAAATATATAAGAATCAAGTAATAGCTGTGCTCTGCTAGTAACATATATATCTGATCCTCAAAGCAATTGTGAAATATTAACAATAAAATTTCCCTGAAATATAATAATAACAGGAAGAGAGATGGGTCATCTTCAGCCATAGCAATGCCAGGCAGAGATATAGATAATTTTACATCTTAATTTTCTGAAAGTAATAAATAATAATAATAAAAAATCTTTGTGTCTTGTGGTTGTTTTTATGAATCAGGGAAGGGTCACAGACTTTAGACTTGAAATTTTCTTGTCCCTAGTCTTGTTTTGCTCCCTATCTGTCTGGGACTGATGCCTTTAAAGGAAATGAATGGTGCTTCTCTCTGGAACTGCACCAGGATATAGTAGAAGCATCTACTACAGCTTCTTTTCAAATGTACATCTCTCATGCTCAGTATCCAGCTTAGTTTATGCCCATCTCTAATGAAGAAGAGAGTTAAAAAAAACACAGCCCATTGTTTTTCTTTTTGAAACTCTGTGACTGTTCTTCTGTACTGAAGAACTAATGAGGGAAAGGTAGACTTTCAGAATGAATAAACAAGCTGATTTTTACCTTGTACACACTGGTTCCTCAGAACAAATTTATTTTAATAGGTTTTTATTTATTCATGTTTTTATCTTTGCAAGTTCTACTTCCTTGATTGTACCTGACAAACCCCACTATAGTTATGAAAGAGATGAAACACTCAGAAGTCATAAAGTAAGTGGCCCTGACTAACTCAAACTGGATGCTGCTGGGAGTACATTAAAGTTGGCTTATGACTTTAGGCTTCTAGTTTCTTTAACATTAGCAAAGGAATATCAAGGCGCCAAGTGGAATAAAGGCCTTAAAATATTCAGTTAAGCTGTGAATGGCTCGTTTTTGCTTATCTGAACTGACCTGACCAGTTTGAGGTACATCCACTGGAAGAAATAAAGCTGAACTAATGGTAGAAGGAAACATTGTCCATTTTTTCAAGTAATACAACAATATTTTAATGCTACATTATTTTAATATTTTTCTCTTAATAACACTGCAAAAAATACCCCACAAACATTATTCAGCTTTCACTACTTTATAAATAAAAATTAATTTATATTCAACTTCCAGTGGCAGCATGAATTGCTATTAATTCATTTCACAGCATTTGGGTTCTAGACAAAAACTAGACTGCTCCCCTCTTCTGGAATTTTACTTTTAAACACAAAATGTTTTTCTTTTAATATCTTATGAAAGATAATTGCTTGTCATTAAATGGCTTAGATATATATATAAATAGCTGATAGTGGCCAGGAGTAGTTATTTCCAGTGGGCTTAAAGAGATTTTATCTGTGCATATGAATGTTGATTATTATTGCTTTTACTTACATTAATTAAATTAAGGGATGTAGTCACAGAAATGTTTTGTTTCCATTGAAATGGACAGACCTGAAAAATAGCTACAAAGCTGAATCTTAACTGTGCCGATTCTTGTAAGCTCTGTAGGTTGATCTGTTTTTCCTTACATAAAAACTTTGAGAAAGGTTTCCTCCATTGATCAGTTACAGGTCTTCAAACTTACTCTCAGTTCCTGTTTTAGGCGCCTTCAGTGAAGCTTACTGACATTCATTTTGACAGTGTTAAGGCATTCTTTGTGTGGTTGGTAAGATGATGTACCTGATGCTGAAAGAAATAACATCCTTCTATAACGAGGATAATCGTGCAGGTTTGTAGCTCTGGAACTACAAAGTTGAATTTAGAAAGCAGATACACAGGACTGTGTGCTCGCTGTTGTAGTCAAAAACCAGTTTCAGTTTCAGTTTGCAAGCAATGTTTTACATCTGCAAAAGAGTAATTTGGTGTATTGAATCAAACGTAGAAGACTAGAGCCTTTTATGAGAGCAATTTCATGTTAGATATTTGATTTTATTCTGACCGTTCTTATGAGTAGGGGTAAGGCCTGTGGTATTAGTCAGAACATTCCTGTGAATAAAATGACAGCAGTAAGTCATATTCTTATTTAAGCATTTCTTTATGTGTTATCAGAAAGGAATAAATACCAAAAAAAGGCTAAATCTACTTTAAAGAATACTTGCAATTTATTATTCAATCATGTTTTTACCCTATGAACTGGAATTTAAGGGAAATAGAATTTGCTTTTGCCTCTGCTGATAACAAAGGCTTTTTTTTAACTGTTTATAATTGAAGGTTTGGGGAAGGTTTTTTCTATTTTCCTCTATGACAGCTAAGAACTCTGAAGTTTTACTAGTATTAGTATTAACAGAAGATTCTATCTTTTTCAGAAAAAAAATCTGGTAGACTCTTATTTACAGTAAACAAATAAACATTTTTTCCTTATATTTGAAATAAGATAAAACTACAAGGGAATCTCAGACCTGTTATATTTTCAAATTTTATGTATGAAATGGTCCCTTACACATTACAATACAGGTATAACTGAATTTTTAATGAAAAATCTGATTAGCTTTATCACATACTTATGGGAATAACACTCAAACTTAATATTAGTTTATAAAATAAAGGTTGTAAAGGCAACTCAGAAGATGCTGTTATTGAGGCTGTGCTTATTTCTTTATTTTGTGTGTGTGTTATAGTAAAGTTTTGATCATGTGGTGTTTTTTCATTTTTCTTTTCTCTGCTGAAGGAAAGCTAGCCTACACTTCATAAGCATCTACTGACTTTGTCCAATGGGTAGCCAAATATTTAATTTGTCTTATTCTCCTTAGCAGGGGCTATCAACTCTTCCCGCCCCCCTCCCGGCACTCCTATTGTGCTTGCCCCTATAGAAGATCAGTGTTTGACAACTGTAGAATAAAAATCCTCATGGTCTAAAAGGATTATTTATATGTATTTTACAAATAAGACTTGAGAAATGACTACTATAGTAAAAAAATACCTTCTAGCTGAGATATGTAGCCAAGAATTCTCGGTTTGGAGGACTGATGGTTTTGCCACAAGCTTGGAGCTCAGAAATTCAAAACTATATAGGTTATGGTTCCCAATATTTATGTTATTATAAGACTCTTCAGTTGAAGTAGAAATAGAAAACTTCTTCCTTGGGAAGTGGTATTTTGTTGGAATATTTTTACTGCAAATCACAATCTCTGTATGAAATGAGGCAAATCTCTGCAGAAAACAGTCATTATACAGTAACCTCAAACTGTTCCCCAAACAAATCTACCCAGTGTGGAACTGAGGATAACAGAGCAAGAAGAACTAAAATAGGGGAGAATAAGAGTTACCATAAGACTTGGAGTATATGGAAATTTGCAAAAAGGAAGAATATTTTTCTCTCTATCTCTAGTGCACTAGTATGGAAGAAGGCCAGACTGAGCCCTTAGCTACAGGGGAACACTTTTTTACAAGAACTGCTTTTCAGATGATATAATTAAAGGTCAGAAGACAACCTTCATGATTTTCTTTTTTCTGTCTTCCAGCCTCATTTGTACGAAGGCTGCTCAGGTCACTGTTTTGAGGTGGCGATGCAGGCAGGTTTATATATCTTTGGTATAATTGTGCACAGCAGTTTCCTGAAGTTTCTCTGCTGGGAGTGTCATCCAGAAAGGTTACTGTGACATTTCCAAAATTGTGTCTTATTAATAGGAAAGAAACACATGTGTTTCCCACATCATGCATCAATATTGTATAGATGTTTATCTAGAACATACATACATACTTGTATATATATATATATATATATACATATATATATGTATGAAATATTGATGTTAGAAAAAGTATTTTCTTCGGGCTATTTTTTTGCTTTGAATGTAACATAAAGAGTAGTAAGCAAAACTACTTCTCAAACATTAATAATTTGGAGGAGAGAAAGAAGTTGGGCAATAGTTTCCTTCCAATAATAGTTTTCAGCAGCCTCTGAGTTATGAACAAGTTTTACTAATTTCCATTACTAAATAAAGTGATGCTTATGGCAGCTAAATTAACTATAATATCATTGACTATGTCTGATGGACTTTCATGCAGAAGGAAACATTTTAAATTGCAATTTATATATCATCTCATTAAACCTAATGTTTGCTAGCTGTTATGCCAGCCATGTCTGGCATACACTAGTACCCACTAAATTTTCTTCACATAAATTTATAGTTTGGTCCCACTTATATTAAAGTGCAACTGTAGTGAAGGGAAGGTGAGTTTTGCTGAGTAACGGTTAAATAGAGCTTTTCTGTCAATACCATCTTTCATTGTCCTGGTTTACTTCTCTTCTGGATATTGTCAATACATTTTCTGGCATGACAATTTAGCAGCAGTTAGAAATATATTGAAAGAATGTTGAGGAGTTTTGATCCATTTGCATTGAGAATTATATGGTGGGATTTGTTTCTGGGGACAGAGGGAATGTCACAAAAATGCCAATATATTAATCATTGCAACAGTATTCCAAATGTCTAGATCATCAAAGCCTGTCTTTGATGGTGGCCAACTGTGGGTGGTTAGGAAGAGTGAAAGCATAAACTAAGTATGTAGTGGTAATTACATATAGAAGTTTCTTCTATGATCCGTGACAGCGTAAAGTTGTGGGGCTTCTTGATTGATTATAACTTACACGGAGGGGCTTTTGAAACATTTCCTTCGACGATTTTGTAATCCATTTAAGCAATTGGCATTCACAAAATTTTGCAGTAAGGAACTCCGTAGTCTTAAGTGTGTTTTGTATTTGAAAAATAGCCTCTTTTTCTTTTTGAACCTGGTATTTTTTGTTTGTTTTTATTAGAAGATTCCTGATTCTGTTACTGAAAAGCACAGTGAATATCAGATCCTGCATATAATTCATGTTTTCATAGACATCTATTTCCTATCACCTGGAAAATCCCAGCCAGCCTTGTTCTTCTTTATGAAGAAACCATTTTATTATCTTAATCATTGCTTATTCTCTTCTTTATCTTTGCTAGATGGAGTATACCTTGTCTGGAGGAGGACATGCTAATGACAGCAACAAAACCTTCAATAAAAGGACATGACAGTCAGTAGCATAATATTTTTTTCTTCTTTCCCTAATAATTCTTAACATATTATTTCCTTTATTTACTTAACACTGAGCTAAGACTTTCCCACAATTGGCTATTATAACTACAAGATCTCATTTGCGAATAACCATGTTGTACCACTTCATCAGTTCACGTTCTTCTAAATGGCCTTTTTATTTACTGGTCTTAATAACAATCTCAAATAAGCTCTCATACCCATTATTCATTTCCTTTGCTGGATCAAAAGACCAGATCTAGAAAAATTCCACTTTTGTCCATCCTTCATTAGGATTTTTGAATATTTACTTTAACTGACTTTTCTGTATTTTGTTGAGAAGATTTTCTAGCTTAATTTCTTTAGATGTGTTGATAAACATTCTTCAAATACCTTTACAAAAGCAAAGCAGACTGAAATCTGAAGTTCCCTCCTCTATATGTAAAAAGTGTGACTGCCTTGATACAGAGCATGTAAATGAATGTCCTGTGAGTGGCCAAATTTTAATTTCTGTCCTCATGAACAAGCAGGTAATCACACTATCAAGAAACTAGCCAAAATTAAGAAGGCCATTGATTCTGTAATTTTTTTACAATTCTGAAATTAGTAGGACGAGATACACAATAGCAACATGCAATATGATGGAAATATTTCTATGCATCTATGTTAAATACACCTAAATTCCTCTGTAAATTAAAGGTTTTTAACACTGTCATGACTTCTAAATCTTTTCAGGTGTTACTGATTAATTAATTTGTATTTGCTGTACTTTCTGTTACTGCAGATTTGAAAGTCATACTACCTGTCTGGAACATGCAAGATACTTTCTAGATTCAGCTGCTGACTTTCCTCTGACCTTTTAGTGAATTAAATGAATTAGAATTTGTTCTGTTTCCCTCAAAAGGTTTTGCTAGAAGTTTCCAGACACAGTACCTAGACATGGGTGCAAAAATATTTATAAAATGCTTACTTTCCAAAACTTAATCAATGAACAAAATACCATTTTGCAAACATTAATGGAAATGTACAAAATTATTTTGCCAAATACAAGTTCAAAATTTATATGATTCCAGGTTTTTAGTAAAAAAAAAAAAATNGAGAAATTGACATTCAGAAAAAAATACTGTTTTAAAAACGGTCATTTTGATTTCATAGTTGACTGTATTCTCTTAAAATTGGAACAAAAATAGCTATGAAGAAAACAAAAGAATTTTAAAAATTCTGTCTGGCTTATTGTATCTGTGAACTCCCATGTTATTAGTTCTATCTTCTGTCATGTAGAAAGTGACTTTTCATTCAGCTTAACCGTACTAGTATAGAGTTTAAATAAGCCTCTGAAAAACTGGAGAGACGACAGAGAAGCCCAGAATTCTTTCTGGGAAAAATAAAAGTTGTATTCACATGTCTTCTTATACTTCCAATTAACTCCTTATGTTTACTATTTATAGGATGGCTTTGAACATAATAGATAACACTGTTGTGAATAAGTGAAATTGTTTTAGCTCGAGCATCTATTTGTGCATCTTGTTATGAACAGATTACAGCTGACTGATTTCTGTGCTGTTCAAGTGAGCCTGATAATGATAACACAGTGTTTGAAGGCTTCTGGTAACTTTTATTTTCCGGTCTCTAGTTCAACTGATTTGACAAAAAGTAAGGAGACCTAAATTCTTTACATTCTTATGTAAGATGTATGTTACTAACTAGCTTCCTGAAGGATTTATTGTTTTGTTTTCTTCTCAGTAGTTAGTGATGGGCCAAAAGAGAGTATTTGCTTTTTACTCAATACTGGATAAACATAGAGGAACACTGTCAAAAATTTTAATTCTGATAGAATAAGGGCAAACCAGTCTGAAGCAACCTGGAGAAATGATTGCATTTAATTTTCTCCACCATTCATGATGATTACAGGAACAGGTTTGAAGGGAAATAGTGTAGCAAATTTAGTCCTCTTTCTTCCAACTTTGAGGGACAGGTAGCACAGGAAGAATTAAAGAAGTCATAGGAACATGTGATTCAAAAGCAACAGAGTCACATGGGACTATGAGTGAGAGGAATGAAGAGTAAACTCTTGACAGACAGTAATGCAACTGATGAATAGCTTGGCCTGGGAATAGCGTTACATATGACTGAAGGAGAAATGATTGAAATATGGTATGTTATAAGAGTGAATGAGTGAAAAATCTCTGCATATACAGAGAGGGAAGTGGGTGGATACTGACATGATCATTTCTAATGCGAGGACTTTTTTGGTTTAAGTACTTGTTTTGTTCTGTTTTTTTTGTTGTTGTAGTTGTTTGGTTGGTTTTTGTTTTGTTTTTTTTTACTCTCCTTAGACGATTTGTTCCATCCATCACTTTCCTGAAGGTCCTATGAAATACTATTGTTTACACTGTTGTTGCTAACATAAGATCTTGTGCACATCTGCTTCCATAAAATCCCCTTAAATATTTTTTTTCTGCATCAGATTCTGAGAACTTACTGTCTACTGCATGTCCAGTGGCTATAATAGTTTTTATATGCTTCTGACTTTTTAAACATTTATGAGGTGTCTTGTAAGTAACTTGCAAGTTCCAACTGAAATGAAATATTAATGTATTTTGTTTCTGTGGTCCTGTGGCATTTTTATCTTAAAAACATATAGAAAAATCATGCAGACTAAACAATACCATGATTTTGTTTACTACATGTTGGAATGTTTTGTTTATTTTCATCCGATTTCATGCGGCTGAGCTTAGGAGGTACTACTTGGGAAGCAAGTATCCCGTTTTACATTTTTTTCCACTTCGAGTTGTCTAGGAGTTTCACTTTGCAATTCCTCACTATTTTAAGTGTGCAAGAAGACATTGTAATAGTGCCTTTGATTCCTAAAATGTGCTGAGAAATAAATGTCCAAGGATATGGCAACAAATTAAAAAAAAAAAATTATACTCTTTATATAATAATGTAAGCAGTACGTTTATATATGGTTATGTACTTTCACAGTGTATACTAGTATTTTATTTAGTAACGCATACAGGATTAAATTTTAAACATCAGATTCAGATTCTGCTAAACAGTTATAAAATAACTTCCTTCAACACAGAAATAGAAAAATATTTCCTTATACTTATTACTTGGAAATTAGTACTGTAATGCAAATCGAAATCATAGTCTTATTTGATGTTTGCTGATACAGATGAATAGTGAGGAAGACGTGTGTATTTGATTTTTTATCTTCTGGGAACAAACTAGAGATTTTTACTTAGTTGTATGTAAAAGTATTGTCTGGATCTGTTTAACCAGGTTTTTGGTTTGTTTTTTTTTTTTTTTAGCAAAGAGGTAAAAACCCTGATGTTTTACAGCCTCTTTTATCTTATACTAGTACATACTCAGGTAAATACATTGGGTGTCACTGATCTCATTGCTGCTGTAAACCAAATTAGTCTTGGAAGAATGTCTTTTGTCTGTTTATGTATTTTAATGGACGGATATTGTTTGTTTCTTATTATTGCATCCTGTTGAAGGACTGATGGGGATTTGGAAGAAAAAAATTAGGTCCCGTTCACTAGGTGATCATAAAGATCAACTGTTTTTATCACCTGACTTCTAAAAAGCTTTGTAAGGCTGCTTATATAAGACATTTTTTAATATTCTCAGATTCACAGTCTATTAAGAAATATAAAAAATCATTAGTTAATAAAAAATATTATTGATTGAAGTGAAGAAAAATCCATAATATTCACAGTTTCTTAACAGATCAAATAGTTTTAACTTGATATCAAGTCAATAAAAAATTTGGTCTCCATTGCACCAAAATAGATTGCTTAATGGTAGTGTATTCAGCTTTCAACTTCACTGGATTTTATCAGCACATTAAGGAGAAGAAATATCTTGCTAAATGAGGATGCAGCATTCCACTTTTCAAAAGAGTAATATATTTCCAATATCTCTTGATTTTATGACAATAATTAGCTAAGAGAAAAAGAGGATGAATAAACCTTCAGCTGTGTTTCTCCCACAGTGGCTAATACAGACTTGTAACATACTGCTTTGGCTCTGAAATTATTTAATCTCAGCAGCATTTCAAAATTGCAGTGTTCGTCTAGTACAAAACATGTATAACCTAAAGATTAAAGGAAGAGACAATTTAAAATGTTTTTGGATACCCACTTTGTCTTGTGACAGCTAAAGTATATTTTTGATTACAATTGGCTAGTTGCTCAGGTTTCTTTTATTAGACTTGAGAAAACTCAGTAAATTGACGGGGATGCTAGTTCTTGTGGCACTTTCTCAGTCTTCAAATTGACGGCTTTAAAGGTGGTTGAAAAACAACACGTAGTGTTTGTCAGCAAATGAACTGTCTTTGGAAAAATAGAGCTTAAAAATGACTGAGCATCTTTTTATGATTTATATGTTGCATTTACAGATCACTTCTGATGATGTAACTATGACTCAAAATGGAGAACTATAGAACAAATAAACTGGGATTTTGAAACTAATGTTATGTGTTTGAATAGCTAAATTGTGCCATCATGTTTTTAGAATAAGGCTATTCGAGTTGACACAAGATAGTAATTCATCTTTCTAGACTAGAATATAATTTGTTTAGGTAAAAAATAAAAACAAAAAATTCTTTTTAACATTGACCTGTAGAAAATAGCACTTTTGAGCAAGAAAGTAAGTGTATAACTTGTTCCTGTCTCAGTGAGCACAAGCACCTCAGACTGTGTTTTATGTATGGAGAATACTTCAGCACAGAAGTATTAGCAGTTGGTTGTTATGCCACTGGAGAAACTCCGTGTTCTCTTCAAGCTTGAAACTCACGGCCAGAACAGGCAGGCAAGCACTAACATAGTTGTAAAAACTGGTTTATTTTTTTAAAAATAAATACAAAAATATAAATATAAAACATTGGCAGATAGAATTTGATGAAATGAAGTTGCACAAACTTTTTTTTAAACCAGCTGCATATTACACTTATTAACACCACGTGTACATTTTGTTTTAGTTTAATGTACAGAACAGGATATTGGATTTTTTTCTTCTTTGCCATCTTAAAAGTTGCACTTGCAGGAATAGGACATGTACCTAACAGAAGTACCTAACAGAAGCGGCTTGAGGTTGCTTAAGGGATCATCACCCTGCTCAAATTTCTGAAGGTATGATATTTTTTTATTTTACTTACTAAAATGTACAACACTGAATTTCCATAGCTTTGGCTCTTGGAAGTTGATTAAATAAAATGTTGTATATATTCCAAGTGGCATCCTACTAGAAAGAATGAATGACATTAATGGACAAGATTAAAACAAATTTTAAAAGAAAATCATTGTGCTGAGTGGCAGGAAACCTTTCCTGAATGTTTAATACTGTTGAGTGCAGAAGGTGTCTGTAAAATTACTTCCGCTTGAAGGAAAAGAAAAAAGTAGCCTACTGTAGGTTAAGAAGTTTCTTTGTCACTCTCTCCTCCACCGTACATCTCAGCTAGCTTATTAAACCGAGGGCCCCACTCTCGGAGGTAATCATAGTTTTGGTCTCCTTCGGTAGTACCTGACTCCAAGGAGCTCAAGGATTCAGCTATGGAATCGTTTCCTTCATAGGCGTAGGTTGCAAGTGAGTCATACGGCGGCGCAGAGGGGTCAGTGTCGTGCTCTTTTAGCCTTTGGTTAATGAAATCTCGGACATCCGTGTTGTCTGGTGCCGAAGGAGTCCTCCGTGGCACAAATAACGTTTCAGGGATAATGTCTCGCCGCAGCTTCTTATCTTCGATAGCTGCAGGATTCCTCAGGGTGCCGATATCAAAGGCTTGGGTGTCTTCCTCTCCACCGCCTTCGTCATTATAACTCACGATGTTGTCTCTGATGTCCTCTTTAGAGAGGATCAAAGGCTCCTTCTTTCGTTGCCTCTTCAGAGCAGCAAATAGCACCACTATAACTTAAAGAGGGAAACGAAGAATGGGTAAAGATCTCTATTGAACAATTTCTTAGCAGCAAATCCACTAGGTACAAGAACTACATTTCACCAACTCATTTTTTTGATAACTGGATAAACACCTCTATCTGTATAATTGCAGCACAATAAAGTCTGTATCAAAAACCTATTTTGCACACATTGTGTGCTCTGCTTTACAGGACCATGAGCTTGTCTGCATGCTCCTTCTGTAGCTGTAATGAGCTTTAAAATAGCCCGGTCTATTCTGAAGATACTTTTCCTTTGTTGAGCTCAAAGGATATTGTTAAAAAGTGGGTTTGAGTTGAATTACAGGTCATTAAGTGTTATTCTGAACACCACAAAATGGAGGTTTTACAAAATTTTCCTTTTTTTATTACAGCACTGAAACCACTGGATAGACAGGGCTTTGATGTAATAAAATTACTGCTTACTGTTATATGTGAAATATATACTGCATATTGATTTTTAGTAGTTATTTAAATGAAAAAGAGACTTTTCCTCCAAAAAAATTAAAATAAATACATTAAAGCAATTTTTGATTATAGTATTCAACCTCCCTGAACTTTCTTTTTTTAGCAACTTTAAGAAAGAACATAAATGAGATTCTGGTTGCAGAGGGATAGTTTTAACAGTCTGGAACTTGAATTCTTGTTTACAATGTTAAATTAACAGATAGTGAGGGTTTGCCTTGGGTTTTTTCCTTTTTATTTTAAGCTGCAGTTATATTCTTCTTGCAAAATCCAGGACCGTTAATTCTATCAACCTGCCTAAGTTTGTGAAATGAATCAGGCCTAAAATAATTTGTTCCTGGGCAGTGGAAGATGTGTTTCTCATATTACCTAGCAGGATGATGATGCAGAGGAGAATGGCCACCAGTGCGCCCGTGCTGAGGCCGGCAGGCAGCAGCAGGGCCTCGGCACTGCAGGACTGCATGTTCCCCCGGCTGTCGCAGGCACACACCCGGATGGTCAGCGTGCCCGTGCTGCTCTGGATCGGGTAGTCGTTGTCCGATATCACCACTGGGAGAAGGTAAGTACTTATTTCATGGCGACTGAAGCCGTTCCTTCTCGTCAAAATCCTGGCAGTGTTATCTAGATCGATTAAAAGACACTGTTGTAAGGCTACACGAACAGAAATCACATCACTTATGGTAGATGCAAATCATCGTATTTTTGTATGACTTAAAAATAGTTCCTGATATCCTAGTGATATCTCTGTTTTTCTAGCAACATTCCCATTTGATCAGAAAGCTATTTATAAGTTTTTAGGTACATCTGGCCTGCTTCTCTGTGCCTCTGCACCACTTTTGCGTGTGATTCGAAAAGAGGATTTCTCACAGCTTAAAGTGTTTTACAGATTATTGCATGCAGTGTGTGACACAGTTACAGTTCAGGGTTGAAACCCTGAAATGCAGTGACAAACTGAGGAAAAATGACATTCCGCTTTGCACAGTTCAACAAGTACTCTGTTCTGGAACATTCTTTCTATGGATCATCTGTGACAACACCCACAGGAATGCTATCTGTCAACTCAGTATGAGACTTGCTACACCAAACCACTTTCAACACACTGTAGAACAATGAATTATGTACCTAAGCACATGAAGTAGGGTTTTTTTTGGATAGAAATTGTCTTAGGAATTCAGAAAATGTCGAAGATGGTAGATATTCCTGCACATTTCTGTGAAGTGAACTTACTAAACTGTACCTTTAGCAGACAAATCTTAGTTGTGTGCAGGATACTTCAGCATCAAAAGCTGTCCACTGAGTGGCCAGAGGGAAGGGAAGGAAGAGAAGGAATGAATAACAAGGAGAGACTACTTCTTCTACCATCAGAGCCACAACACTAGAGTGGCAGCCAACACCCGAGTTGATAACTTTTTAGTCCAAAAGACAGAAAGGATTAGCGTGCGCTAAAAGGAAAATTTAATTTTCATCATATTTGTGGATTGCTTGATGTTGGCTATGTCGTTAGTTATCTTGACAGCCAACTTCAGGCACAACTAAGGTAACCCATATGAAAAAAGAAAGAAAATAATTACAGATAGCAAGGACATATAAGATCTATACCTCTCTATACTCAGAACCTAGTCACCAAGATATAACCTTTCTTGAAAATATTAGATCATGTATTTCTTCATAGACTTCAAGATGTGAAACATAAAGTTTTTCTTTATTGCTTCCCTCCACTGGTTTTGTGTATTTTAACACTATTTGTTTTCACTCAACATCAAAGATTATGTGTCTTAGGGATCTTTAAATACCTCTTCTGAAAGGGATTTTATAAGGCATCCAAACTGTTTGATTTAATTACTTCACTTTCCAGACCATTAGAATTTTTTTTGTGTTGTTGTTTCTAGTCTACTACATTCCGTAATAATTCATCAGGAACAGAGCCTATTGCCTTTATGCCTTTGACACATTTGAAGGCTGATACAATGTCCCCTTTCATTTATTTCTTCTGTAATCTAGAGTCCTCTCAATTAGTCATACTAATAATGAAGGCCAAAATTCATAGTCTCACTTCCCCAACAGAAGCTTCTGAAAATTTTCTCTGATAAAGAAAGAATGAGAAAGGATCAAAAGAAAAGCCAAAGTGGCTCTCAGAACCATTATTTTCATTAATGGTCAGAAAGAAGCAAAACACAAGGCTAGGGGGGATCAGAACTAGGCAAAAAAAAGCTAAAATGAAAAATCTCCATTTGTCAGCTGAAGGCATTTTTGAAAGCTTTTTTTTCTTTTGCAGTCAAGTATTTCATCTGTCTCTTACCCCAAGCCAGTACTTTCCTGATGTTCTTTGTAATTTTTTTTATCACATTTCTGCCTCACTTACACAGATAAAAATGTAGAAGTCCTAAATATCATTCAGGTAAAGTATTCTTGATAGTAGCAACCTTCACAGCTTCTCTACATACCGATACACATCAAAAGCAAATATATTTCAGGAATGTAGCCAGACAGAATAGATAAAACTCCTTCCTTGAACAGGGATGAATTTTACCTTCATTATCCTGAACAGTGAAGTTAGGGTTAACAGCAGCTAAACTGAAGAAAAACTTTTGTCCACCAAGAGGGTCATCTTTGTCTACTGCACTTATGGTTTGAATAAGCTGCAGGAAAAAAAACCAAACAAGTAAACAAACAACAACAAAAACCTAAATACACCTATGTTTTTGATAGAGCTGTCTGATCAAAGAAGATGAAAAGCATTAGAATAAGTTAGCATTCACACATATTGACGTAATATTTATTCTGTAAAATATAACAACTAAACAAAAATATTCCACAAGTGTCTTATGTAAGCTTTCTTGAACAACAACATCTGTATTTTTCATGAGGTAGTACATGTGCACCTGTATTTTTGTAGCTACATAGTGGGAAAAACTTGCCAAAAATAGTTGTAGCTGTAGCTGGTAGCTTTTATACTTCAGCATTTCAAATTCATCATTTTAAATTCTAATCAAAACCTAAGACAGTAATTCACATGAATTTTTCTATTTTTGTGATAAAAATGGCATTTTATCAACAAATATTTTTGAAAGGGAAGATCACATTTCAAATCACATTTTATTATTAAAGCATTTTTTCTTAAAGATGATTTTTCTCTTTATTAGTATAGCAGAACACACCAACATGATTCCTGAGATGAAAAATATCAGTTAGATTTTATACATATTTCCACTTTTGTAAAACATTGTAGCACACCCTAGAGATGGACAACTCTGGGGCAGGATGAGAATCTGGTGTCCTAATTTTTAGAGTAAGCTGCCCCAGATCAATTCCGTACTCAGACTCAGGTTTCTGAAATGCCTACAAAAAGTTTTACGAATTTTTTGGAAAACTAAAGGCAAGCATTTATTTATTTGTAACTTTATCAGCATTTATTTACCTGTCAGATATGTGAGTATGTGGCTTATTCACTGAAATTTCTACACCTAAGAGTGGCAAAATATTGTTTCCCAAGCACAACAAATTTTTTGAGTTTTATTTTTGACTTTTTTATCTAATTTCAGACTGGGGCTTTTTTTATACCATGGCATATTAATTCAATTTAAGTCTGGATTTTTGTGCATGCATGCTTGAAGGTTCAGTTATGTTCTTAAGTTTAACTTCAAAATATAGATTAATCTTTAGTCTAGATCATTTTTATTCTTTGTTTCTTATCCATCATTTTAAATTGCACTGCTTTTTCAACCATGAAATTACATCTAATTTTCAACACTACTCCTTCCCTGTAGTGTACTTGTTAAACCCTGTTTGTTTTTCCTCCTTCAGTTCTTCCAAATACAGCCATTTCTCTTCATATTGCAGCTTTTGTCAGGTCTGATCATCTTTAACATCAACAACTGCAATGCACTCCTGTTTGCCTTAAAAATGCATGACTAACTCCCAACTTCTCTCTTGTCCATCCAGAAAATAGCAGCAAATTTCTTAATGAGGCAAGGATAGGACTTCTTTTAATATAGCTGCTGCCTTGCTTTTTCAACAGGAATTTTGTCTTTCTCTAAATCTGTTTTCTTATGTAATCCTCCAGTAAATTTCTAAATGAATAAAACTGGTAATGCAGGCAAATAATACTATTTGTTTGTGAGGAATTAATATTTTAATTATCTAGTGAGCAGCTAGCACATGAATTTTCATAGATATTTACAAAATGAAGTAAAAAACCCACTAGTTTATTTTACTTCACTTACTTTACTACTATTCACAGCTAGAGACCATGAATATGGTCAGTTGTAGGTAGGTGTTAGGCTGATGAAAATCAACTGATTTGCTGAGTGTTCATACTCACAGTTTAAAAAGAGTGTGCAGAATTGAAAGCATTATTATTTCTGGAAATACGAAGATCCCAAAAGCCATGTTTAAGCAAAATTATGGAGAGAAAAGCATCCCAGATAAGGACTGTTATAAGGGTCAAATGAGCTGATAACATGAGGAGCAGCATAAAAAGAACTGGTTCAAGAAACCTAGTGTGTTTATATAATCTATACTGAATTAAGTTACATTATAGTATCAGTTTGATAAGTGTTTCCTGATAACGTTGCTTACTGTTTGAACATGATAAATCCTGTTTCATATGTGGTTTCAAAGTTTTCTTCTCTTAGACCTGCCAGTCATGGGAGGAAACCCAAATTACCTTTTAAATAGGGGTATAACACTCTAAGTTGCTTCTTTAGAAATGGCACAAAGCAGTTACTGCAGGGAAGACTAGGATGTTACTCCGTATGGGAACAGTCAGGAAATTAAGGGCCCAGTAGCAGTCATGAGGGTCGTTAGACACTGAAAAACTGATAAACCAGTGGAAACAAGTTTGCTGTATGGTCTGTTTATTCCAAAAAAATTAATCTTTCTGCTTGGTAAGACCTCTGCAAGCATCAGTTCTATCATCTGTTTTGGTGGATGCTTTCTTCTAAAATATACTATACATTTGCTTTTAAATTTGGGAGAAAGAACAAAAATATAATGCGCTGTGGGATGCTGAATGCGAGAAGATCAGGCAGGCAGCAGCAGAGTATCTGTGTGAAACTAAGCCACATAACTTTCTCACAGTGGCCTGAGAAACTGGCCTGAGAAATTGTGAGGAGGAACTCAAACAGTCCTTGGAGAAGGGAACAACCTTTGGAGGTGTTGTTTGTCTCCTTGTTTACTTGCAAGAAACAGTCGAGGGGTGTTGTTCCTGGCTGTCCAATGATGGTGATGTGTGGGTTTGATGGCCAATGAAGTTTTACCTCTTCAGAACTGTCTATAAAAAGGATCCTGAAGAGCAGAACACACTCTCTTTTGCAACTCAGCTTGGAGAGCCTGTGTGTTGTTCTTTCGCCGTTCCTAATGCAGTGTGACAATGTGCTACTAAGAAAAAGAAAGCAGCCGAGCTCTTTAGAAACCCCACATCAATTTGCAGTTCAAAAACTTTTTCTTGCCCGAGTGAAAAAAAAGTAAACCTTTGAGAGTTTTTGAAGAAGGTAAGGCAAAGACAGAATTCTGATACTCGTAAAGCCACTAGAAGCTGTAAGATCTATGGCTATATAGTGAAGAAAATAAAGTAAGAATGAATCAGGGGAACTGGGAAAGAAAGAGAATAAAATTTCAAGTAAATTGATCACAAATTGTCATTTGTCAAAAGAAATGAAAGAGATGCAATAAACAAAGATAAAATAACACTTCAGGATTAAAGGATTTGAGAAATTTTAACAGAAATATCTGAAAAATAGAAAGGGAAAATTGAATGCTAGAAAAAAACTTCAAGGATTTTAGTTTTTCTATAGAGCTGAATTTTGGCAAAGACACTTGGTGAATATAACAAGGAAATTTCTGGAAATATGAAGATTCTAAAAGCTATGTTTAAGCAAGATTATGGAGAGAAAAAATCCCAGATAAGGACTGTTATCCGGGTCAAATGAGCTGATAACACGAGGAGCAGCTTAAAAGGATTGGTTCAAGAAACCTAGTGTGTTTATATAATCTATACTGAATTAAGTTATCAGAAACAGGAAAATGGAGTCCATCATTCATATTTTAAACTGTCTTCGAAAGAGAATCCATTATGAGCTAGACCTATTTACATAACATTCGGCCATGTCAAAATGGAGTGGACATGTATGGATTTGGTAAAATGGAAGGCTAGTAACAGCAAGATAATNACCTGGAGGCGACGCCATCCTGCAGCAGGTTTATCCTGAAGGCCTGCAGTCCATGGGGAATGCTCACACTGGGGCAGAGAAAAGTGCCAGGAGGAAGGGGTGTCCAAGAAAAGGAAGTCAGTAGTGAAGGGGTGAAGGTGAACCTGGGAAGAAGTGGGGTATTACGGGAAGTTGTTTTAGTTCTATGTTTCTCACGATCCTACCCCATTTATAATAGATAGTATATTAAATTAATTTTCCCCAAATTGAGTCTGTTTTGCCAGTGATGGTAATTTGTAAGTTTGTCTTTGCCTCGATCCATTTTCTTTTTCATCCTTTCTCCCCCTGTACTGTTGAGGGGAGAGGAAGTGGCTAGGTGGGCATCTGGCTGCTGACCGAGGTCAACTCCTGCCTTCTTTTCTTTTGGCAGATCATTTACAGAGAGAGAAGAAGGGTCTCTCTTCTGACACCTACTACAGGGAAAAAGAATATACAGGAAAGTTATACTCAGCTTCCATGCAAGACCTCTCTAAAGCAGGACTGACTTCTGCTTTCTAAACTGATTCTTATCTTTTCCATTAGAGGATCTTAGGAGGCTGGCAGCTGAGCTGCCAGACGTGACAGCTGGGAGCTGACAAAACCAGTGGGATTCCATCTGTCCAGATGCCCAGCTCCTGGCTCTTCTCACCTGGGGGCGGAGGACAGCTGAACCAACTTCTTTGTTTGCAGGGCTGCAGCAGTCTGAGCATTTTACAGCTTTATTTCCCTGAACTGTTGAGTCAGCCTTGTGTAGGTCACATGAATGCCTGTGTCCTCTTTATGCCATCACACCAAGACTGTCCTCGTTTCTGGGGCGGTCGAAAGAACGGCGGCCACCAAAATAGCATTCTGCCAGAGGTGCTGCTCGTGTATAGCTTGAGCTTTCTGAGATAGGATGTTTTCATCATTTTTAAGTTCAGGGTATGATCTCCCATGAACAGTAACAGCAAGCAGGAAAACAATCACAGGCCTGACGAGTCATTCAGACTACAAAAGTCACATTTCTCTCTTGCTATATATTTGCAAATATGAGTATGTTTGTGTACGTGGATTTATGTGCACCTCCCTAGGTATTATACATAGTATGTGTGTATATATATATATATGTACGTATAAAATATAGGCTTCTGTACAAATTAAGTAAATGGAAAAGTGTAATATTCATTACAGCATCTGTCTTTAGTAAATGGGAAATACTGAAACGAATACCACAGAATCTGTGACTGATGAAGCATCATTAGTTTCAGTGACCTAACAGAAGATATAAATTTCATGGATCAAATGTAATTATGAAAACCTGAAAGGGAAGAAAAATAGCAGAAATGTGAGAGGAATCAAGCTCAGAGAACCATGTTCAGTTTGGATTGATTAGATTCTCTCAGGACAGATTGAATTTGAAAAATAAAAATTCTAATTTATGAGCTGCCAGTAAACAAGAATATAATTGCATTCAAATAGATTATTCATGTTATCCTGCATTACATTTTTTATCTTCTTGTGAATTACTTTCTTTAAGCAATCATTTGCAACTCAGATTTTTTTTTCAAAATGTTTATATTCATGGCCCTCTCAATAACTTAGGCAGGTTTTTCTGATAAAGACACTACTGAGCTCTATAACAATTTAAATAAGCATTTGTGGATGTGTAAACTTATTTAGCCTCTCATTTATTAGTTATAAGTGATTAGTATTATTTATTCAACTTTTTAACTGACAGCCTATTCTGATTTTAAGCAATAGAACAATGCAATGTAGAAATAACTTTTATATTTATTTTTAAATTATATTGACTTCAATAGTTTAGATAGTGTAGAAAAAACTCTTCTTCATAATACATTTACATGGAAATTTAACTGTTCTATTAACACTTCCTGTATGCTCTAGGACTAGTAGCTTGCACAGAAAAAATACTGAAACCTGAGTTGAGTACAATTTGTGGATCATGCATTTATGTTTTTTAAACACAGAATTTTTTTTTGTGCAACTGGAAGAGGAAAATTTAATGTTCTTCTTTTAAAACTGTTACTGCAATTGAAAATAATTAAAATATTATTTTAGCATTTATAGTAGATACTTCAACTGTTCAAAATCCTACATTTTTATTTAATGATTTCTCTTTACCTAACAGCTTGAATTCTCTTCTGACTGCCACATCAGACAAATGCACTTGCTCAGTACCTTTAGATATTTTATGCATTACAAATTTGGGCCTCAAATTCTTTGTTCTAAGTTCAAACTGACATCCCTTTGGAAGGAAGATGGGCAACCTGAATGTGAAATTTGCAATACAATCTGAATGTTATTCCTGTGGGACTCCAACAGGTAAGACAAGCTGGCACTTCTACCACATTCTATTCAAGCGTACTGAACCGGTTGCACTGAGCTACTACTGCTGCCCTTCTAAAGGCTTTATTATTGGTTGATTATGCTCTGGAACATGTAATAGGAAAACATTTTTTAAAGAGTTCTAATAAGCAACTGCCTATTGGGAATTAGTTATTAAGCAGTACAGCCATTTCACTTAAACTGAAGCACACGTTGTGTAACCTCTAAGAAGCAAAAGAAAATAATGATGTTACCATTTAAAAAGTGTATGTTTTTTTGTCAGAATTTTTTGGTGCGATAATGAAAGATGAATCTAATAATAAAATTGTGACAGATTTTTTTGTTTGCAATCACTCTCAGCACGGATTGAAATATATCTGAATTTTGCTCTTCCAGAATTACTGAAAATATAGATCAAACTTTTTAGTTACATATAGTGTTCTACTTTGTGAGATTAAGGGCAAAAACAATCATGACCATGTCATGGACGTATATTGCTGGGATTTACCAGCAGCACAAGGTTAGGTAAGGAAAAGTGGTGACTGAAACACTGATGTGCTTGTAACATACTGAGACTTCACTGTAAGCCTTACAGAACTGTTTTGCTCTCATTTTGTAACATTTCAAAAGCTAATTTGGATATGATTTTTCCTAAGCAATCAGCAAGAATGATCTACAGTCGAGTGCTGTAGCAAAACTGGATAGTGGAAAGCATTTATCAAAGGCATACCTGTCCAGCTCTTGCATTTTCACAGACAAAAGTGTCGTAGAATACAGCAAACTGTGGGGCATTGTCATTTACATCCAAAATTCTTACATAGACAGGAACACGAGTAGTATCTTTGGGGTTACCTGACAGCAGAAGAGAGAAGAAACATGAGATTATTTTCTCAGGAAGAGTTTTCTGTTTTCTTCCAAATTTCATGAGCAATACACATGCAATATGAAGTTTCAATCTGGTCAATATTTAGTGTACAAAGCAGTAACAAGTCAGAATCAGGCCTTCTGGAAAATAAGGGAATTATTTGTGGAGAGTAAAAAAAAAGAACTATTGAGATCTAATGAGCAATTATATTTTTCATGAAGATAGGGGGTCTGCAAATATTAGTAATATATTCAAATATTAAGCATGAAAAGTATGCCCAGTATTACAATAACAAATTTGACACTTCGTGAGCTCAAGATTTTGTAAGGTTTCGATCTTTAATTATAAAATTCTTCATTATCTACTTTGTTTTACGGAGAAAAGACATCCTTGACCATGCTTTGTGTTGGTTTTGGCTGGGATAGAGTTAATTTAGTTAATGACATGCATACATATTCTGAAAAATTTTGCAGTCTGACTTCCCTCTCTTTCCCCTCAAAGAAATTCAAACAAAACAAATGGAAGCAAACCTCCAAAAATTTGGTAAAGAATTTATTAGAATAAGATTCTTTTATGTTTAAACAGCCTTTAAGAATATGAATGTAGATTTTCAGACCTTAGGTTCAGAAACAAGAACAACCTCCCCCTTGCCAAATGCCCAGATCCTACTATTCTTTAGAGTGCTCTTTTGTTAGCATAGGTTAATTCAGGAACACAAGTGTCCCCATTCTCACTTGCTGATCCTGCTGCCATACCGAAAATATTCAATAATGTCTGGGTGTAAAAAAGTGCAACTGTTTCTTGGAATTCTGCTGTGTGGTAGCTAAGCATCATATGATTTTTCAGCATTAATGGAATTGGATAAGTAACAACAGTAACAGATTGTTCCAAATTACTGATTTTTCCCCCTTTCTTTCTGCTTCAAATAAAATAAGACATTTAGGAGCAGCTGGAATTACACTGGCTTGTTATCAGTAACACCTTTGCTAAAGAGCATGATGTGGATCTTTTCTGACAACCTGAATTGTTTAGATTTCTATGTTTAGGACACACTTTTTCATAGCCTTCTGTATGTTTGTACTAACTTTCCAAATCAGTTCTAACACTGCTTTCACATTCTGTCATGCTTCACAGGTAACATCTTAAAATATTTAAAGATCTAAATCTCCCTCTTTGCTTCTTTCGCCAAAATTAACATATCTCTGTGGAGAATGCTAGTTACTCCAGATATGTCCACAATGTAAATTTGCTCTAAGTTTCCTGACAAGGAGGTAAGTTTAGCACAAGTATCTAGTCATACAAGGATGCCAAGTTTTATCATTATATAAATCTGAAAAAAAAAATTGTACAACATGGGACAGCACTCTGACTGGTTGCATGCTCAGGACAAAGCATCACAAGAAAAAAAGGGTTTTTGAAAAAAAAAAAAAACCTACAGGTTTTTTGGTTGGTTGGTTGGTTTTTTTTTTTACACAAAATGTTTAAGTGGCAGGACACAATGTTCCATTTAGTCCTCTGCAGTGCAGCTCCCGCCAGCCACGTTTCACTGCTGATCAGTTTTTTTTTTCTTTTTTTTTTTTTTTTTTGACTGATCCAGAATTAGCCCTAAAAGAGACTTTGAGAGGAAGGGATTCCTAGTTGCTGACTTCAAAGATCAGACTTTTGTCCCTTAGAAAATTTTCTGTCCATTGATTAAAGCTATTCTCAATAATATAGTAGGTTTAGGAGGATATCTGCTCTTCTCTTTATACTCTTAACATGAAAATATTTACAGAGGGATGTTTTAAATGGTCCAAGAAATGCTACAGCTTCGAGATCAAATTGAATGGAACTTGTAAGATATATTGATTCTAAGAGCTGTAGGTGCAGATACCATAGGAAGAGATAATGAAAGTATTTCTAAGGAAATGAAGAAAATAATAGACACAAAAGCATAGATTACTATGCTAAACTTGGCTTTTTTAGAGCAAAATCATGGTGTCCTCCAAGAAAAGGAATAGTTATTCCAGTCTTATTATTTAATTTGCTAACATTTCAGAAGTAACTTAGACATTAAAGGTCAGTGATGGAGGTAGGTGAGGAAAAGAGCAATGAGGAGACAGCTGGTGTTAGCTACCCCACAATTCACTTTTCCAGAACATCTAGTAGAAAGGCGCAAAGGGAAAATAAAAGAGGGATATTTCCATCATGAAGCTGCAGCTGTAACTTTACAGGCTAAGGAAAACTGAAAGGAAAAATAAAAACCAAATTATCTTACTAATCTCAGCTGCTATAACACTAAGATTGTGCCATTGTGATATCTCACGGTCAAGTGGCTTAGAAGTATAGATGGACCCGTTTCCCGAATGAATGTTAAATATCCTGTCAAGGTCAGTGTGACGATCCAGAGAAAACCTAAATATGATAACAAAATATAAAGTATCATCAAAATTATAGAAAGTCAAAGAAAACATGTATTTCACAAGTCAGTACAGGTTTTATGTTCTACATTACAAAGGTTGGTTTTAAAAAGATACATATTTAGTTTCTATAAATACTTCTGAAAATTCTGAAGGTTAGCTCCATAGAATAAGGAATTAAAATTTGAATTTTGAAAATGTGATACAATAGTGTAATATTTGATAACTAGAGCTTTTACAAGAATATAGGACAATTATTTAAAAAAATCAGAATTTCAATATATTAATTAAAGAATTAATGTAATCATGAAAGGAAAATGGTCTTTGATGTACAGTTTCTTCAGACTGAGACTGACAGCTAATTTACAAGCTGATCAAAAGTACTACTATAAGCTCAGCTTCTATTATTTAGGATGTATTAATTCACTAGAGACCAAGATTTAAAAAAAAACCAAACCCTGTATAAAAATAAGTCCACATGCAGAACTCTCATGCATATATGTTAAAGGACTTTCTGTATTTCTATAGTTGCTATACTTCTGGCAGGCAAGATGTCCACCAACATGATGATATGGTAGCATCAAACTAGTATCAGAAAATTTCTCTTTACTCATTTTTTTTTTAAATATTTCACATTGCCTTCAAATTAGAATTGAACCTTTCATGCAGAATTAAATGTAGGATTTTGCCAAATACAGAATGATTACCAGAATATGTGTCAGAATTGGGCCAAATTTTTTAAAAAGTTATATAGTACACTTGTATAGTACAATAGAAACAAATGTTTTTATTTCTTTGAAAATTTATGAGTGATCTAAACTGTTCATCAAGTGCATCTGATTTCACTTACTGTACTTAACTAAATTGAGCCAAACATAAAAATGCTGCTTTATGAAAATAATACTGATACGGTTTGGTGGCTGTTGTTTGCTCACTCCACCACACACAATTGCAGTAAATATAGAAGACAAGCAAAAAAAACCCCAACAAACAAGTCAACACCAAAATTAATATAAAAACAACCAAAAGAAAGGAAATTAGAACAGCCAATGAAAACTTCTGATAGTGCAATAAAGACTTATTCAAATGTGGGCTTTTTAATACTTGTTTAATAACTCTGAACTAGAATAAAACAAGAACCTGCTATTTTCTAGAGAAATCATATTTGAGACTACTTGGCTTACATGATAAGCAGTTCATTTTACTTCATACATGACGTTAGTTTTATTGAAGACTAGAATTTGTTTCATCAGCACTCTAAAAGCTTTTCACAGTGTGAAGCAAGAAGCAGTCCTGATGGACCTAGTTGAAATCAAGTTTTCTATGTACTGAGGCACTGGCAAATATTTTGACTGTCTCTTGTGTGCAAGTAAATTGCTGTTGCCTGACATGTTTGCAGGTTTACAGATAGCACCGTTCTCAATTCTGTCTATCTCTGGGACACGAATAAATAATAGAAAAAACCTCTACGTGAAATTAATGTTGCATTACTATTTATCCTAATTTCTTTAGCAAATGATATGTTTACTTATTTGCTGAAGAAATAATACACTGAAGTATTTACACTGAAGTATTACCTTATTGGGCTTGAGGCAGAATCAGGATCCCGTGCCATTACCGTTCCTATAATTGTCCCCAACTCAATATCTTCATGCACCTCAAAAAGGTAAGAAGACCTGCTGAAAACAGGAGGTTCATCTACATCTTCTACAGAGATTTTCACAATAGTTGTGTCTTTGAAAGGCCCAAGGTAATAGAAACGGGGATCCACATGGGTATTTTCAGCTTCTACTTTCAAAGTATAAAGCCGTCTTGTCTCATAGTCCAGTGGCTGAAAATGAAAATTGTGATGAATTTTATTAAATTAGACTTACATATTGACAGATTTTGACCTACGTACATAATGGAAACTGAAGAGGGCTCAAGTCTTATTGGATCCCGCCCTGTATTGTGGTAACATCAACACACCTAATATTTTCCCCACCACAGGAGTCACTTTGTCTAATAAGAAATTACCATTGTTTTTAGAAGCAGTGTATTTTCCTAAATATTAGTTAAACCATCTCAGCATGAATGACAAAAATATTTCCAGTGCAATTTAACAAATTTTTCAGGGAATTTTGCAGCTGCTTCACAAGAATATGGATTTGAAAAATCATATAACCATTTAAAATGCTTGAGATACTGACTGGAAATACAGACCTTCCAGAACAAGGTATTCAACACTAGTATTTCATAGGAAATTCTGTAAACTCCTAGATAAGCAAAATGACCAGGATATTCTTATTGTCAAGCCTGTATAGCTGGCCCTAAATATCAGGAATGTTTTAGGAGTCTTTTGAGGAAGGTGTCTCTGTATCTAGAGAAACAGTAGGGTTTAATTGTGTTCCTTTTCATTTAATTTAATGAATCCAACATCAGAGGGGATTTTTTTTGAAAATATATTTGACATTTTTGTCAGCAGTTCCTTTTTAAAACGGAAGGAGGAACAGTTCATGGTTATAATTAGAAATCATTTTGGATTGAAAAGAACTCTATTCCCTCAAATTTTTCTTGCTGTCATAGATGAAAAGTGTTAGCTAATTAATGATTCTAAGGAAATGAGCAAGCTGAAAATCTACCTTTCTGACACAAAGAAGACTTTATTAACTCCCACAGATTCTCAGAGAGATATAGAAGTGGTGGTTTTCATTAATCAAAATGGGTGGTTGATGACTTACTTTTTCTGCCTAGCTGCTTTTAAATACTAATTAATGTTCACAAAACATGATGAAGTGACAGGTTAGATATTTAAATACACTATTCAAAAGGAGAAAGATTCAGTCCAGTGAAAGAGTGAGTTTTCCCACGGCCCCAGACTTGTTTTAAAAAAGTAGTCAGAGAAGATGGGAGAGCATTTATGAATACGACTGGGAAACGCAACTATTTTTCCTAGATCTGAGGCTATTGCTGCCTATCATTCAGCTGTTAAGGGATGCTGGCGTCAATTCTAAATGCAAAGAAGACATGCTAGTCCTGATTTATTCTAATCGACTTAATCTGGGACAATGTGCACCATGAACATGTAAACTTGGTACTATAACATTCACATCCAATTTGGATATTGTGTCCGTCTACAGTGCAAAACATGGATATGAAACCTGTGGATTATACAGGCATTCCAGCACATCAAGAGTAATGAACAAAACTCTTGCCCAAATATATGAAATTGTGAAAAATCAATTATTTTGTCTGTGAGAAATTGTACAGAAAAATTTGTATAGAGAATGTTCTTTTACAGCACGTAATATATTCAGACTTAATAACTTACAGGCTTTGTGAAGGAACACAAGCTATTTGTAGTTATTCACCACTGAAAACAGAAATTACAATCAAAATGGATAAATACTAATAATAAAACAAAAAGACTATTCTAATGAATCAATGAACTTAGCATTCTCATCTCCTTCCTGGCTTGTTAGTGCTGTTGTCTGTGGTGCTGAATAAACTATTTATTCATGACTGAGAAAGCATCCTGAAAAATGCAAATTCTGTCAGACTCTGAATGACAAAATTAGAAGATCTTGTTCATTAATTTTTATTGACATTTTTGGAACTGCTGTACTATAATGAAGTAAATTTCTTATGCTTGATTCAGCTACTAGACTTTTTTTTCAAGACACTATTGATTTAATGTAATAGTCTGTGTGAAAATCTGAAGCAAGCAAGAAAAGAGCATCTCAAGAGAAGCCTTCACAAACTAGGAAAAGGAAAATTATAAGACCTCCATAATTGGGTTCCTTCTTCATTTTTTCCCAGATAAACAACTACACTGACTATGAACACAATAAAACAGAAATTAAAAAGGAACACTCTTTGCAGTGTTCTCTTCCTTGCTTGCCATTATCAAGAGACGTGGAGGTATCTTTTATATAATTGTTTATTTCATTGTTCTATGCTTAAGAACATTTGTTTGGAAAGCTAATATAAACAGTGTATTATGTTAAAAATGGTTCCTGAACTCTGGAGTTCATCTAGAAGTCCCGAAAACAAGGACCAAGGGACTCCTGGAAGGGAAATTTTTGAGGAGTAGGAGAGTGGCATTTCTACTTGGGAGATCTTAAGACTTAGAAGACAAGCATCTGAAAGTCCTCTGACAATGCAAGACACAGGGCAGAACTAAAGCTAGCTCTGGAACAGGAACACCTTCATTACTTACACACTGCTCATGTGGCAGCCCTCTCATACATTGGAAACAGGAACAAAACCATATAGCTTGCAACTCATGTCTGTGTTCTGGCACACAGATCTCATCTCATTCAAGCAGATGAGAATCTCACAGGGGAGAAAAATCTGTGTCTCTCATTAGAGAGTGAGCTGCTGATTGCTTGCTGAAGAAAACAGGTTACAGAAATATTTATGAAGTCTGCATGTGAAATCACAGAGATAATTACTGCTAACACATTGGGGCTGGTCCAGTTTTTCTAACGTTGCTCTCAGCAATGCCTTAAACGTATGTTACATCTTAGATTTGGTCACCTCCTTTTATTTCCAGTTCATCTTAAAAGGAAATGGTATCTTTCTGTCATACTGAAGGGGGATGCTTGCAAATGTTAAGCAATCAGCGTGTGTTATCACATGATGTAAGCAATGAACGTTTGTGACATATCACTGACATGAAAATCTTTAATGAATGCTGTTAACAGACACCTTTCGCACAGTGATGATGCCTTCCTGTGTGTCCTTCTGCGTCACAATATCAAACATATCGGTCCCATCGCCATCTATAATTCTGTACTCCACTTCTGCGTTTTTTCCAGTGTCCGCATCTGTGGCTTTAACGCTGCCAATGGCTGTCCCAACTGGGGAGGACTCAGGAATGCGGAGATGGATGGTGCCTGTCGAAGAGACAAAGAGCCATTCAGGACCCCCACAAGCATGAAGTAACATGCATCAAGTAACACTATATGACACAATAGTTGGTAACATAATTTTGTGTATTTTTTATTCTAGACAACTTGCCGTTTAATACCGAGGATAGACAAAATACAAGGCAGAGAACTATCCAGAGGAATGCTTTATATAGAAGACTGAAAACAAAATTGTAGAAAAAACATTCATAGAAAAGTAGGGTTGAGAAAGACCTTTATTCTGTTTCAGAGAAGAAGCAACTATATCTGCACTCTTCTTGTCTTTCTTTTCCTTGTAATTTTCTTGTCCTCATTTTTCTTTCATTTCTGAAATATCATCTGGAAAGACTGCTTTGTGTTCTTGCCAGGTTTCACTCTTCTTTTTACCCCTTAATATCTAAGGGCAATCTTTGAGATATATTTTACATGGCAATAACAAGAATTGAATTCGTTGATTTTACTGGCCAATTCAATGCAACAGACGGACATTTAAGCTTTCAAAATTAGATCGCAAGGTATCATATTAAATAAATTGGAAAAACACGTTAATGCAGGGGAAGGTGTTTTAAAAATATATGGGCAGAAATTGTGCCTATACTTGTTGAAGTATATTTAACAAGTATAATTGTGCTTTTACTTGTTAAAGCAGTTAATTCATACTTAAAGAGGCTTATGAATATTGCAGTTCTTGGTTTGTGCTACTTTTCTTATCTCAGTTATATCCCTTTATGGTACTGTCATATAGCTGATAAAATACATAGGAATAACACTTGTCATCATTCAGACATGCTGCAGTAAACTGAAATAAGTATCTTTATACATATTTCAGCATTCTGTGTCCTAGCCTTAGTGTGAAAACTGTAAATAAGGGCGGAGTTATTTGAACCCACCTGTTGGAATGTACGCTAGAAAAACATGTGGGGGACATAATGCTATGAAGAATTCTCAGAAAAAAATATTTTAAAATTAATGCATCTACAGCTGTCATTCCAAAGATGAAAGTGAATTCATCAAATTTATCTTGGAAAACATTTTCTTCTATGGCCTTAAAGTTTTCCAAGATTTTCTGTTCTACTTAGAGACTACCTAAGTTAAAGGAGTTAGAACTATGCCTGAAATAACACAAAAGTGGAAATGGTAAAGGGCAGCAATCACAACAGTAAAGAGTTGAACAGTCTACACAAAAAGCAACACATACACACATTGCACAAATAAGTAGTACAGAGAAGTCCATTAAGGGAGTATTAGTTTTGTGCAATCAAGAAGAATCATGGGGAGAGATTGGCAAGGCCGTATGGGAAGGTCACTGGCAACATGATTTTACCATATCTCAGGAAAGCATGAGTCATTTGAGGATTATTGGTGTATTACAAGCCAGCTACAGAGTGACACTCACTACAAAAAACCCTATTATTTTCTGGGTCATTTGAGATTTTTTTCTGCTTCTACAGAGTAATTTTTTTCTGTTCTATTACGATATTATGTTCCTATTTCACAAACGTAAAAAAAACCCACAAAAATTAAAAATTAAGTGCATTCACATTTAGTTTGCAATTAAATGTTGAACGAAAAATATTGAAATATTTAATTTTAATTTCTTCATATACTTTTACTTAAGCATATTTTAATAAGAAATTTACAAATAGAAGCAGAATGAATTCTTTATGGCCATGTACACCCTGCATTCTATTTATATGCGTTTACTCTTGCTCAATCACATTTTGATGTTCAATTGAGTACTTAATCCTGCATTTTCTCTAACATTTTCATTACCTTTCTCTAATATCTAAACCTGTATACTTCACTAGTAGAGAATCTCTCTGTAATCACCTAATGGTCAAAAAAAAAAAAAAAAAAGAAAAATTAGCCCCAGTTTAGTACTATAGCAGTACTCTAGGAGACCACGTGAAAGACTGCGTTTTTTG
>WBMY01017405.1:46578-81806 GCA_013397315.1 Donacobius atricapilla
TGTTTAAGAAACAAGAAAAAGGAGCAGAAGTATAAACATGCACTTTTGAAGCTTCTATGCTATCTTAAGTTTAACTGTTCATTTTTTTTTCTGTAAGGCTTTGAACATGACACCACTTTGAACAGTCCTCCTCAGTGTGTCCAGAGAGAAGTAATACAGCATTCCCCTCCTATACAACAATGAAAATATAATAATCTTCTATATACAAATGGAAACAACAAAAATAATCAATAAAAATTTGTGGGAAAATGAAGAAAATAAAATGATAAATTAACAATAATTTCTGTTCAGAATATGACCTTTGTGGAAATGCACAGATTCTACTTACTCGATGGTGCATGACTTTTTTATTTCAAGTGTGTATATGAAATGACATGATGATAAACATCTTAGCTAAACACATATATATTAACTGCAATATTAAATTGAACATAATTATGTACTCCAGTTGTGCCATAAAGAGCATAATTTGAAGCTGATTCTGTTATTTTGATCAAGAAGAGTGCATCAGTAACTACCGGATTGAGTAGAATTATACAGTGTCTAAAATGTGTGGTGAGGATACTTTAAATCCTCTACGTATTAAGTAAATCTAAATCATCCTGCAAATATTGCAACTTCAATTTATGCAAAAGGCTTCAAATGTATTTAAAATCCTTAACTGTTAGAATTTCAATGTTACATAGTTTAATATTTCCATATTAGGGACAGACCAAGAACGTTTTTACAATTTGGTTTGAGGATACAAAGCCTTGAGAGCTGTATTATCAAAATGCAAAAAGCATTATAAAAACCTTCACTAAAGGTGAAAAAAACCCTAAAAAAGTTAATTGTAATTTACTTTAATTTTGGAAATTTTCTGTTCTTTTGTAGCTCTATAGCTGAAAAAGTACAAATCTGTCTGATTCCCTTTGAGTAATTTCTTTTCCCCGTTCTTCATGATTAAATATTTAAGCAGATACTTCTACTCAAACATTTCTACATATCTAGAATTACAACATGTTTCATTCTCCAGTGGGAGAGCATGTAGGATTTAAGCAATAGGTAAGGAAAGCAAAAACATTGCTCTAATGCTCTTACGAGTCCACCTACTACCGCTCTCCATATTACTGGGAGGAATTCGAGGTTTACTGCAGTTATATTTGATCATGTAACTGTTTAACAACATCAAAAAAAGCTGTAACATTTAATATACTGCTTTAATAATAATAATGATAATCAGTACATAAGCCTTTTGTTTATGTGTGCCCCATAATCTAGATTTACTCTAAATTAAACCAGATGGTGATTGCTTAACTCTTACAGCACAAGTCAACTATTAAATGCAGCTTACTCTGGGGAAAGCGAGGTGGATTGTCGTTGACATCAGTCAGTGTGATGTTCACGGTGGTGGTTCCTGATAATCCACCCATCTGGCCTCCCATGTCCTTTGCCTGGATAACTACTTGGTATTGCTCCCTGTTTTCTCTGTTCATGTTTGGCAATGCAGTCCTGATGATGCCTGAAAGAAATAAATTGGAAAGCAAAACCTCTAAGAATTTATTTGTTGTTTATGTGCAGCAATCTGCTGCATCTTTTTTTTTTTATATTAGCCTTGAAATAAATCTCTCATATATTCATTTAACGTTTCAAAGTACAAATTTCTGTCCATAACTTTTATGTTAGTCTTGTAATTATAGCAGTCTTTAATACAGGCTGTGTTTTGGTTGAATACTTGTTCTACATCACAGGTCCCTTTCCAGTTTCATGCTAAAAACAATTCAAGATATTTATGCACAAGGTTTAAGAGAAAGAACATCTTTCATTAATCCAAGTAGAATCATTAGGAAAAAAAAATTTTTTTTAAAGAAAAATCCCTTTATTCCGGCCTTTATCAGAAATGTTATTTAAATATTAAGCTATAAATAGTACCACTGTAAAATTACTTATACTTCATAATTTCGGATGACTTGAGTTTTTATATGTATTATGAATGTTATAAATCATGAGAAAAAAGCAAGAAATGCTCTTTCACTTCAGTTTGTTTTTAATTAAAAATTTTCTATGATCTAAGGTCTTTTAAATGAAAGAAAAATTTTGAAGTTTATGGTAAATGAAAATAATGAAAATTTTCATGACCTGTTTCTGGTTCCACAGAGAAATATGGCTGCCCTTGAAGTATGCTGTAAATTATTCTGGCACTGTTTCCATATGAAGGGTCATCGGCATCAGTAGCTGTAACTTGGACCACAGAAGTACCTGAAACATCCAAAGCCAACTTAGTTGCAGATGACACTATGTGGATGTCTCAGAGCATCAATTTCCATTTCAACAGACACCAAAGAAAATTTCAGCTAATATCGATTGGATTTTCCAAATATATTTGTGATCTTACAGTCAACATTAGGTACATTCTTCCTTATTTCGGGTCTCCTTCTACATAAATTGAAAATAAACTTCCCTAATCCCACAGGTATGATTAAGAATCAATTAGAAAATGTAAACAATAGCTATGCCTGAGCTGAATTCTTATCCTTACCTAGCTACAATAATTTTGTGTATTCACATCCTCTTTGCCTAGGACATCTGTTTTTATTGCAATAAATACCTGCTTTCCATTGCCTAGAATGGGTTTGGGGTGTTTTGTGGTTTGGTTTTGTATTTTTTTTTTTCTTTTGTTCAATGATATCAGGATGATATGAAACTACACATGCAGGAACATGACATAACAGGACGATTAAACAGGTCATTGGAACTTGTGAAAAACAAGTCATCAGTTCTCCCTGCTAAGTATTATTGTAGATACTACCAGAAGAAACATTGTCTTCTGAATTTTGAATCTGATTATTTTGATTACAGAAATTTCTTAACCTTAAAGACCTTCTCTAAAGTTTAGTAGAATATACTAGTCCTTCAAAACATGAAACTTTTGACAGTTTTTCCTCAGTCAAAATATTTTTTACATCCTGTTCAACTCTTCCATCACAGAGATAAAATATGAACAAGGATCCCCCTGACTGTGCATCCATAAAGTGCAGATTCTACTTTAAGTACATAGGAAAGAATTGGAAAAAACAGGAAAAACAATCATCATATGCACATGTCATGGGCTAATGTGACTTTAAAACTTGTTTCTCCTTTTATCCCAATTCTTTCAAAATTCTTTCCCCACCAAATACTGCCAAATATGAAAAAAGCACCTGTAAATCCAAGACCCTTGGGCACAACTACTTATTCCCTCACATTGTCTGTCTACATATTTTTTCTAACGTACACAGAAAAACAGGTAAAAGTAAATGGTATTTCTCCATTTATTTGGTATTTCATGACACGATGAAAAATCTGCTTTTTACAAGTTGTTCAATCATAGCACCAATATCAAGGGAATGAGCATGTGCCTAACTGTTGAAACAGAGATGAGTTCTCAGAAATATTCAGTTTTCAACTGCTAGAGAATAGAAATACTTGTTTCAGTGAGTCTCTGTAAGTACTGGCATCTCATAAAGAAGGCAAAATGGGCATACTGCTGGTTATATTATCTTACAATAAAATGGAGTGAATCACAAATTTAACAGAGAAAAGACCAAAACACAAAATTTTAAAATATAAAAAATGCTACACAAGTATAAAGAAATTAAGATAAAATAACTTTCTGCTGTAATAAAGATTGCTTTAGTAACCATCTGGAATATGGCTGAATCTGAAAATCTCAACTTTTTTTTAAAAAAATAAGAATGTGGAGACCAGTGTCTTTTCTAAAAGCTTTGTCTCTTTATGACTCACAAATGTCTCGTGTCTTTAGCTACACTGAACTCCATATGTAGATATATGTCTACATAACTATTCTGTTAAGAGGTGAATTGACCTTTCTGTTAAATCTATTTATGTTCTGAAGACTGTTTTCTTGATTCTGAAATGTACTTTTGGACCATCCTACTACAGAGAAACTGCATTGTTAGAATGTACATTTGTTCCTAAAGAACACCTTCTCTGAAATAGCAGTTGTGTAAAAGAAGGATAAGACAAATCATGTTCAGCAACTGAAGTGCTGCACGTTAAAAAAAGGCAAAAAACCCCCCAAAAACAGAGTACACTGACCAAAATGGAATTGTATAAGTAAAGTTTACAACTCCTCTATTTCATATCCATTAAAAGAGAGAACAGTCATAATCAAGACATCTGTCACAAAAGCATGAATGTAATAATCAGAAACTGCTACACTGTAAATCCATGAAAATAAATACTTTGTCTCTATGACATGTAACTGAATAATTTATTTTTTCTAGTTTTCATATTTCCTTCATTTGTGAAACTAAATGTATCTATTAATAGGTCAATTGAATGAGATTTTTATTTCATTTCAGTTCAAAAATATATGAAGAATCAATTTTGAGGAATAATTTGGAAGGAAACTGAACATAATGTTTAATAACTTTAAAAGATATTAAAACATTTCGATTTTAAATATAATAATATGTGTCTAACAGTTACTGCTGTCTTATTTAGGAGTCATAATGAATAGGTATTAATACTGTTTCAGCGCACATGCAAATGAAACAGAGCAAATTATATCATCTATGCTTCTCTCCAGCTTGAATGAACATGGCTGCATATATAAATCCCCAAAAAAACCTATCAGAAACTTCTGAAAACTGTAGATTTGCACCTATTCCCTTTAAAGTCTGTGGAAAGAGACTTGCGCTCCTTAATTTCATCACTATCACACAGTACAACTGGTGGGTTATGATCAGGACAAGGTACGCTCCATCACCCAAAGGTGGTAAGTATGAACTTTACTTTTTAATGTTACCTCAGGTCTTTGGCTTTTATGGGTCAGGTACCTGGTAGAAGTGTAAGGGCATGACTACACTTACAAGTGCCATCTAGATGCAGAACTCCCCTTTGATCTCAGCCCTTGACACAAGAGGAAAAGAGACGTGCTCTCTAGGCTTCCACAGGGGGATCAGCAATTCCTATTAAAAACCTGACAGAAGCCATGTCAAGAAGTGAACAGGAGCAAGTGCTATCTTTGTATGAGTTACATTGAGCACATCAGCTGTCCAGCCACCAGCTGGTTTTGCTTTGCATCCGTACACTGCAGACCACTGAAACTCAATAAAACAAAGGTATTATTTGTTCTGGTTTGAAACCTGGACCAGAAATCCAAAGGCACTGAAGATGATCCGTTGTGTCAGGGCTTAAAAACTACAGTATAGGAATCACTTAGTGGTCATCATTTGGTCTAGGTCTTGCTCTGGCTTTTACATAGTCACAGGTTGCCTCTCATGAAGTTGGTCTTTGACCTTCAGAATTTCAACTCTAATCTCAACTTTTTTAAGAGTGCATAAAGGAGACAGCAATAACATAATGGAGAGATGGAGATGGACATTTTACAAGGGCGTGTAGTGACAGAACAAGGGGGAATGGCTTCAAACTGAAAGAGACCAGATTTAGGCTAGATATGAAGAAGAAATTCTTTACTGTGAGGGTGGTGAGGCACTGGAACAGATTTCCCAGAGAAGCTTCAGACGTCCCATCCTTGGCAGTGTTCAAGGCCTGGTCGGATGCGGTTCTGAGCTAGGGGGTCAGTGGGTGGCATCCCGGCCACGGCAGGGGGGTTGGAACTACAAGATCTTTAAGGTCCCTTCCAACTCAAACCACTCTATGAATCTATGAATATAGCACCATCTATGTTATTAATAACACACCACTGAATTCTGTTACTCTCTGCTTGCATAATTGCCGATTTTACTATACCATGAACTAGATTTCAACAGTGGTTACCTTGGACCAGAAAAAAATCAGTCTTTCGTCAGGTTATTGAAATTCTCAGAAGCCATATTTTAACATAACTTTAATTATAGTGTTTGACTCTCCCTAGGGTCTACGACTGAAACAGTAATTAATATATTTGGCCCTTGCTTATGTTTTCTGCAAGCATCTTCAAACACAATACAAGTATTAATGACTTTGACCTCACAATTCGTTTATGATGCATACATATTAGATAAAAATCACTGGAAATAAGTATCTAGGAAAAGGAATCCACAAAATATCCACTGTAGAGCTGGACTCTAAACTTAGATTTTGTTTTCTTTACTTCCAGCTGAGTTATGCGGTATTTAACTAGAGTAAGTACCCTCCATAGTAAATTATCCATACAAATAAAAAACCAAATTAATAGAAATTTTCTGCTCTTTCTAGTGGAATAGACAGGAAATAATGACACCTATTTTCCCCGGAAATAATGACACATTTTCCTCTGAAATAATCTGTTTCAAGCTGCAGAATATAGCAAAGAACAGCAAAGGGCTGCATGTTTATAGAACTCAATGTCAGAAAGATCTTTGACTACATGGTAGTAGTCCTATAACTCAGAAAACAGTAAGTTGTGAACAAGCACAGGAGTGGATAATTCCAATTATTTTAACATGTCCTTTTTAAGGAAAAATCATGTTTTATTTTGGGGGGTTTTTGTTTTGTTTTTTGGGCTTTTTTTTTTTTTTTGCATTTTTAGTGGATAATTCTATCATGGAATCATATTATATACTGGGTTGGAAAGTACCCATAGGGATCATTAAGTCCAACTTCTTGCTTCTCACAGGACTATCTAAAACTAAACCATCTGACTAAGACAAGCATTCAAGACACTCTGATACTTTCCTGGGGAGCCAGTTCCAGTGACTGATCAATCTGTCGATGAAGAACCTTTTCCTAATGTCTAATCTGAGCTTCCCTTGACACAGTGTCATTCCATTTTCTTGTGTCCTACTTCAAACCAGCAGAGACAGGAGATCAGCACCTCCCGTGCCTGTTGTGCAAGGGCACCTGCAACAGCGAGGCAGTCAAGGAGCAGATGCACCTGCAGGACAGGGCGGGAGATTGTCACCACTCTCCCCTAACCCTTAAGTCACGGCATTCAGCGAAGTGGAACAGAGTGAGGGCAGGGAATCCTTCCCATGGTGTTCTGTCCGCTTGGCAGGTCTGACCCAGGAAAGGCAGGCTGTGGCTCCAGCAATCTCTCTCTTTCTCAGACTCCCAATACATGGCATAGTGCCATACCGTGTTGACTATGCTGGATTAGATAATGAAAATATTACAGTCCTGATAGTACCATACTTTTCACAGAACCATATATCTCATCTCTACTAAGGTAAGGGCTAGAATAATTTAGCTTCATAATTTCTCTTTCTGTTAGCTCTGAGAAAAATTTGTATCATAAACGCCTCTTAATGTTTGCAGACATTTATAAAAAGATTAACTGTTTCTACACTCTCCCAGAAGTGAGTACTAAAGGAGACATTCAACGGAACAGTTCAATTACATCCAAGATTGCAATTTCTATCTGCGTTCTTTACATCAAGTCTGACAATTTCTTAGCCCATGACCAACAGTACTGGGCAAGCAATGGGCTGCTCACAATACTATAACTAAAAAAACCAAAAATAATCCAGAGACAGAAAAATACAGAAATGTACGAATGAATTTCTTCCTCTTTTCCTTTGAATGGGGAAGTAAAATTTTCATAAAAAATGTAATTGTTCCTTTGTTCATAATTTCTTATGTAAGTTGCTGTACTAAAAATGCTTGAATTGTATGATGTCAGAAAAAATACAAAATTAAAAATACTTTGTAATAATGATGTTATAATTTATTATTATTGTACCAGAATGTGAAGAATATAATAACTTCACAATTTCTGATTAATTCTGTTTTTCTCAAAAGTTTTATGCAGCTTATTCTTCCGGAAGATTCTTCCCTTCTTCATTCAGCCTTTAGTTTTCAGACTACTAAGTAGATTTTTTTTCAGTTGGAGAATTAAATTAGTATTATGAAGAAATGAATCAACTTTGATGAATACTTCATAAAATCACATCATTCTCTCATGGACCACGGATGAATATATACCTCTAGGGATCCGCCATAAAACTAAGAGTAATAAAGCTAAAAGAAAATGTTACCTATCAGGTAGTCAGTCAGTCTCTCTAGCAGCTGAATGATTGTATTTATAAAATCCAGGAACATGATAGATTTGAACTGAGTTATAATTCTCTTCATTACTATAATTTTATTTACAAAATAAAGTCCATTTGTTTCAGCACAGCTATTTATGCAAGATACAAGGTTAACACACTAAGTACACCCAAGTTGGTTTTTTTGTTGCTCTTTGTTGTTCCATAAATTATTTTCTAAATATTTTTCTTATCATCTTATCTCATTTTTTGTTGTTTTAATGCTGACATTTTGCAGTTTCAAAATTTTATGATCTATGTACAGCTGTACAGATACACTGGAACCTCGCAGTATGAATAATTTAGAAGCATTGAAATAATGCCGTGAATGTTTGAGAACAATTAAAGAAAATTCTGTTGTTTATGGAATTGAGACTAATGAAATGAAGAATCAATAGCTTATAACTTAATAATATATAACAGCATAATATTTAATGGAAACATTGAGTAATTTTCTTGCATCTTTCCAATCACGTTTTAAACACTGCATTTTTGAATTCATAGAAAGAACATGAGAAATAAAATGGAAAATCTTAAAACATACTTTTTCAACCCTACTGTAACCTTGCCATATACTTCCCTAGAAAATGCAGCAATGTTCTTTCAGGATGCACTTTCAAGACATTCTGCCTAAGGCTGTATATGTTTATGGAAATTTCCAAAACTGATCAATACATTAGTAAATTAGTATTATATTAGATTAGGTGTTAGATTTTGGAACAGTAAAGGTGGAAGACCTTTCAGTTCTCCTCTTTATGTGGGCTGACTTGATGAGATTTCAGTGCAGGCCTGCACAATCATCTGTCAGATTTCTTTATAAATTTACTTTCCTTTGTAATAAAAACCACTTGCTGAATGCTGGAGTTTTAAAAACTGATTCAACCACAAACTGAAAGCATACTGAAATATTAAGAATAAAGAACTATTTGTATTATGCTTCCATACGCTGCCACACAGATTTCCTGAGGCCATTCTCTTTCAGTAATTATGGGGGGTTTTTTTCTCTTTTAGTATTTTCCAAGGCCCACCCAGGAAAGTAAGGTATTAAATCATCAATATCTATATATATAAAATATCTTAAATATATATCTTATATATCACTTATCATTTCAACAGGCTAATTTAGTCATCTAAAACACCTGTTTGACCTATTCAGGCAGTGGAAGTGATTAAAAGGGTAGCAATAACCAAAATTTATATTGAATTTATCATTTTTTTCTGAATTTTTAGAATTTAATATTATAGTAGCTACAGCTATAGAATGAATAAATTAGTATTAATTTTTTAAAAAAACTTTATATATTTCTAAGTTTTTCAAAATTATTCCTAATGAATTGTATGCACAAATATCAATAATAGCTCATATTCCAAAATGTTATTGCTTATAAAATTCACCAGCTGGCATGATCCAGGCCACAACTTTGTAGTTAAGACAGGAACTGAAAATACATTGCAAAAAGAAGAATGATTTACTCAAACAGCTGTTAAGTATTCATGAAGGTGTCATTCATGGATGGAGTTAAGGGAGGACGTGAAAGCACAAGAGGATTTGTCTATACAGTAAAAAAAGTGAAAGAAAATAAAAAGGGTGTCTACCTTCAGACAGTGCATCAACAGTACATGAGTCAATATATAATTCTCCTCACCCACAGAGAGAGTGGAGACAGCTCTCCATTCAGTGCTTATCACCACTGGGAACTTCCAGTGAAAATGAAAGAAAAAAAAATTATTGAGCTTTCAACAGGCTAATTTAGTCATCTTATTCTAACAGTTCCTAAGGAGAAGGATGATTCACCATTACCTACTATCTATAATATTTATATTGCAAAGAACTGTAAAACCAATAATTTGGATTTCCAAGTAAAAATAGATCTCAGATCATAAAAATCTGGTTCTGAATGCCATTTCAACATTTGAACAAACATGTCTAAACAAAAAACACCTAACTCATCAGACAGAATTCTGCACATGACTGACTTTTGAAATGGGGAAACAATTTTTCAAGTAATGAAGAGAAGGCATTTGTGCCTCAGTATAGAGAACTCACCTACTACTGACATTTCAGGAACACTAGCAGTGTAAATTTCTTCTGGAAATGTTGGTTCATTGTCATTGATGTCATGGATCTTGATGACAAACTCAGATTCAGGTTCCACTGGTCTCAGAGTTCTTCTATTGATGGCCTGGGCACGCAGGGTGTAAAAGGCTTTCTCTTCCCTGTCAATTCTCCGAGTTGCATGAATATCTCCTGTTTTCTCATCAATTATAAAAAGAGTACCAGCCCCATCTCCTGACAAAATGTATTTGAGGGATCCATCTCCCTTATCCTGGTCTGAATGAAGCTGAAATGGAAGAAGACAGTATTTTGTTTAGAAGCAATGAAAAGACTGGAGGTTTTTAAACATCAGGATTATATTTTAAGTTATTCTGTATGCAAAAAATGTGGCTGATACCACCAAAAAAGTAACTTTTATTCAGCACTGACTGACAGCCAGTTTCCTAACTTAGCTCCAAGAATCTTTCAACTTGACTGTTCTAGAAGGTTTTGATTTCGCAGCAACACCTGCTCTCTGCTAAGAAACCTCTGCACCACATCCTTGAAGAAGATTTTTATGTTAATATTGACCTTTTCTTTCCTTGAAGAGATCCTATTAAAAATTCACAACTACTGCGCTAGTTTTAAATTCACTAAGCAGATAGAGAACATGGCTAAATACAAGACAATTAAGGAAAACAGAACCACTGGTTTCATGAAATATTTGTTTTTTAAATTTAATTTCATAGCATTTATATTTCTCTCAAATTGGGGAATATTTCATTTTAAGTCATTATCATTTGCATTCCATTGACTAATGTAAATAGACAAAAAGAAAACCCCAGATTTATTAAGCATATAAAGTACTGATTTAACACCCATTATTTAAGTTGTATAAAGCTTAACCTCACATATATAACTTGCAGTCCTGACTGCCTTTATATGAACAATTATTCAATTATGTTTTGTTGTTCAGCACAGTAGCGTGGATGATGGCTCATCTGATCTTCTGGATACACTTAGCATAATTTCTCTCAACACCTTGTTGGTGTTGGTCCTTCCAATCTCATTGATAATTAAGTGAAAGAAGCTGGTGCTCAGATTTATTTTCATGAAATATATTCTTTTTTGTACACTTACTTTTGAGTTCAGAAGAAGGATCAAATAAAGCAGCTCCTCTTATTACAAAAATTAAGTGCAAATATATTTACTTTTAAATCACACCAAAGAAATAGCAGGATATTCCAGTTTAAGAACCAGAACACTTTTTTCTTTCTAAATATAGTTATTTGCACACATAATAACAACATTGATTAGATCTGCAGTAAAATTATATTCAGTGATGTGAAGAGTTTTTGTTTACTTAAGCTTACATTTCAGATCACGAAAAATGTTATACATGTAGCATAGTATAAATATCCCCCTTGCTATGCAGCCATGAAAATATTTCTTTTTCACCTATGATGCCCTTGTATTGTCTTCCATAACATCTGCTTTAAGTATTAGTAAAAATAAGCAAGAATGAGTAGTAAAAATATTTCATTATTATGGTTTTGAATGTATCTTCCCTTGTCTTTTGTGCTGAAACCAAACACAGAGATTGGACTGGTGGGATAAGCCAAAGTCAAACAGTAAACTTCTATGTTGTGAAAAATTTTCGAACACTGAATTATTTCCCACAGACTTGATGTATGTGGAACAGACAGAACTCACCAGGCACCTTGGATCAAAACTTTCATGGCAGAAATTTGAATACCATCATGTTCTGAACTTTGATTTTCGACATAAAAGTCTTTAGACCTAATAAACTTTGCTTACACTACACACACATATGTTTACTTTACAAAATAAGTCTTTTCTTACTATTTCTTTTCATTCTACAATAAATAAAATAATAGGAAACTCTGCTAAACATAAAGAGTAGGAAAGTAGATGTCAAGAAAAAAAACTTTGCAAATAAATATTTTTATTTCTGTTCCTTCTGTTTCTCTTGATGACTTCAAACTGAACGTTTCAAGCCATTCTCACACCTCTTTCAGGAATGGATTTTTAAAGTGAAGTTTAGTTCCTCATGCTCCTCCCTTGAGGGCCCACAAAAAGTGTGACCTTTCATGCCTCCAATTAACCCTTTCACTCTTCTTTGCAAGAGACTCAACAGTATCTTCCAAGCTGTGTTCCATTTTAAAATGTCATTTCGTGTAAGTAGTCCTATAGTGTTTTCTTCTCCATATCTTCCTACAATATAATTTCACTTTAAAAACATTTTGGTCCTAGGAACTCACTGCTGGTCCATGACCATGCTGAAATATTTTCACAGCGGAATGATGAAGAGCATGATAAGAGGCTGCTCCTCCTTAGATCTGTGACAGAAATATAAAATAAGGTTCTATTTGAGAGAGATCTTTAAATGGGCACAATTGCAGTTTTCCCAGATGCCTTCCAAAGCCCAGTCTGGTATTATTAATTCTCACAAAAGCTGACAGTAGCGTATTGGTGCTGCAGTGCCTGTTCTTTGACTCAGAAACCAGTAAGCAGCTTGGCAAATCCATCCTAATACCTTACCTCCAGAACAGCGTAACTCCATGCAAACAGTTCCCAGCAAGACTATGTGGCCAAATTTAACATACAAATGATGGATGGAATTTGTTTTGGAGAGCGATATTTAGCAAAACCATGCCAGGAACCTGTAAAATGATTTAGCAATCCCAATAATCACATTCTGGTGCCTTAAAATATTGCTTGGCACTAGAAGTTTGAACAGTGTGGTAAAGAGAACTAAATCAGAAAACTAAGAAAATCCCTGCACTAAAAAATACGAGGCTTTTGAACAACTATATGTAGATCAAATTTAGCATGTAAAGATCATTTAACATACGTATTTGACAATGATGTATGGTACTATCATTGCTGATGATTTTCCATTGCCTCTCCTGTAGCTATGTGTCAGTCTTAGTGAGGTGATTTGAAAATGGTTTTTATGCCCACAAAATTATTAATCTCTTACCTCTGCCAAATTCAAACTTTCTACTTGTGTGGGTTGTTTTTTTTTTTTGGTGTGGTTTAGGGATTTTTTGTTTGCTTATTTGTTTTTCCCCACACATATATTGGCCAAAAGTCTGTAAAGAGAGCTGAATATAAGACTTTGAGACATTTACATAAGGACTTCTAGGGAGCTTAGAGTTGCACTTCACATCAATATGTTTAAAAGGAATACCAACCTACATAGTTCGAAGAACACTTTAAGGTATAACACTATGTTCTCTAAAAGAATACCAATGCTTTTGGTTTGATAATCCAATATAAATTAGATGTACATACATAAGAGTCCAGAGTTATTGTAGAAAAAATTCAAATTCAGAAAAACCTTTCAGGTCTTTTTGGGTGATCAGGAAACACACAAAGTTATAGATAAAATGAGCAAGTCTTCCAGAAATAATTCAAGAGGTGAAAATGTGTAAACAATGAAAGAGAATACCTCTGGGGTTTTTTTCAGCTCTTAATTCAATCCAGATGTTACTAGAGGAATCAAGGTGACTAAAGTCTGCCCAAAGTGCTTCACAGCCCTTTATGGTGAATCATTACCCAACTCTGAAATGGATGAGCAGTTTGTCAATCAGTGCTGCAGAGTTTTTTTTTTTAATTTTACTCAAGTACTAAAAAAATGTTCTGTGAAATATTTCTCTGCTACTTTTAGTAGAAAGTCTTTCCTATAGTTATTTTAGCTAATGGGCATCTGTGATTCATGTCAGCCAAGCTGAGAAACGGAAAGACATCTGTTTCATTTAGCAATTTCATTGCACAAAATGATCAGCTGTGAAGATGTGGTTTTGTTTTCGTATCTGTCACTGATATTTTGCAAACTCCAGTTTCACTGAATTTCTTGCTGTTCTTCCACAGAAATACTTCCCTTTTTAGCTGCACTGGTATATGTATTTTATGCATATTTTTTCTCACTATATAGGAAATCAGAACGTCAGTCGTTATTAGTTTATATAGCCCTGTTTCATCATACAGTAATTGCAATTACCATGAGAGACAATTTTGAGTATCTTCTATCTAAACTGGTTGAACAAATTTTTTAATCCAGAGGTGTTTCATATAGATAAAAAAGGAAGGTCTTGTTAAACAGAAAATAATATTTATGGAGGTTCTCAAAATGGAGTGTTATGTGAATACTTAAAAATAAAGCTGAATTACCAATTCAAGACAGAGACAAAAAGAGATTTTAAGAGACAGATTTACTTTTTCTTCAATTGTGGGAAAACCCCCAGAGTTAATTAACATATTACATCCTTTTTTAGGGTAAATGTAACCATAAATAAAATAAGTTCATGAAATGATGCTCCAATTAAGTTCAGTTGAACAACTTCTTAGACCTGTAAAAGACCTTTGTAGAAATACTTTCAGTAGATTTTAGTTGAACAACATGTTTTGAAAATTACAACACAGGAAATCCATGTTAATTAACATCCAACGATTCAAATCAAACCTGTCCACTCAGGATTTTGGGATTTCTCCCTACCTTCTCTCATGAAATCCACTCAATTCTGAAATCTCCCAAAATCAGTGTAAAGTAGGTGGACTTTTTTTTTAAATAGCATACAAAGTGTTAATCCTATTTTCATCAAAAAGCAACAAGACACTACTGCGAAAAGCAGAGAGAATACAGGGCTAGTCAGATCTATTTTATCATACAAATTACTTCTGGAATTCAAAATGATTTATGACAGTGCCAGATAAAGACTTAAAGATTTGTCACACCTATTTCTATTTGGATTTCATATTCAGAAGTCTCTCTATGATTTTTCAAAGACTGGTATTCAAATAACTAGACACCAGATACGACTGTATTAAGAAACTTCCCCCTGGTTAGAAAACTTACTGTAGGCATTAATACAGTTCATGTTATTTTTAATCTTAATTTAATACACTATAATGTATAGGACATTTTCCAATACAGTTTAATGTTTTTGCAGTCTTTGCAAAATGACAGACTATTTTAATATAAGCTTACTAAATGGACTCTTACTCTCTTACTTTATAGTAGTAATTTTTAATTGTATAATGCAGCAACTTTTTTTCTACTTTCTTCAGCAATATGTCAATATATCAATTTAATCCTAGTATCATAGTAACAATGAGACCTCAGTACAGTCTTGAATTATTCTTTTAGATTTTATACAAATAAGTCCTGAGTGTCTCCTAACTCTGAGGACAAATTTCAGGGTAAATTGTAACCTATTAGCTTTTTTCTAATTATAGCAATGTGAAGCCAAAATACACCACAGAAGCATTTGCCATTTCTTTCATTGTTCTAGTGCACATTTAGTATTAGTAACTTTACTGGATATTTAGTTGAATAATAATGATTGTGCCTCTGAACATAATCACAACAGTGGGCAGATTCGACATGAAGTCAGCAAAAAATAATTGTTACAGAATTGCCACAATGGAGGTATTTATTTTTAACATCATGGACTGAACTATTAAATGATGCAGTTGTTTAACATTAGCTGCACTTACTGTAAAAGACTTCAGACCAGCTCATATCCTGTGCAGTATTCTCACAGTTGACAGATTCAACAGTCATGGCTTCAAGCTACATTTTACTCACCAAAGAGGTTTACTTATTTAAATTGTTCCGAAAGGTAACATTTTAGTGCAAATTACAGAATCACTGAAAAAAGTTGCTTAAGTTTTATTCAGACATGTCACACATTAAATTTTCTCACTCAGCTATACTGTCAGTTTGCCAGGGCTGTGCAATTGTGTATTATTGAAGAGGAGACAGGCAGAAAGGAAAAGGACAGATTTCAAAAAGAATGCTTTGTGAGACTGGGAAAGATAACGCATGAGCAAACTAAAGTGGAAGCACAACAAGTAATGCAAGATGAGGAGTACTCTGAAATCCTTTTCAAGAAATGGAAATTAAAAACTCCAGAGTGCAGTGCAGACTGTTTGCAGACTGTAATTGCTTAACTTGATTCATTGTCAAAAGGAAAGATAAAACTATTTTCCACCATTTTTATTGATAAAGATCACAGTAGTTCCTTGATGTTCAAAATTTTTGTTTGTTCTTACCAATGTTTTAAAAAGTTAAGAGATAAATTAAAATTAATACTTTTTTAGCATTTCTTTCCACATCCCTGAGCAAAATATCTATCACATGAATGGAATTATAATTTTCACAGCTCCCTACAATTTTCATTACTGATATCATTTTGAAGATTCTCAATTTCCAGAAACTAATCATGCAACAAATATATCTTTTCATCATTAGATTTGTGTCTTTTTCCTCTTACTGTAGATTATTCTAAAGGGAAGAGTCACAGTCCAGAGAAAATAAAAATGGTCTTGTCACTGACAAAATATTCTAGGATTTCAGGTGAGAAAGGCAGGATTTTTTTTTAAAGACATATCATATGAGCAGCAGCAACTTTCATAGATGCACTAAGTGAATCTGCCAATACCCAATCTCCCTCCTGGAGCCAAGGTCTTCAGCTGATGTCCAGCGAGTTAGAACAAGGAAGTTTCAGCTTCATTAGGTTGTTGTAGCTTCCACTCCAGAAGGCACACAAGCATTGAACTAAGATGAGACTTATTGAATTTCATACACCAAAAAGGTCTTGCATAAGCCAATACGCATGTTGTCTTCCAATTTTCATGTAATAAATACAACCTGTACATCTGTACAGGTAAAGACAGAAAGACAGAAGTGCCAGTAGACCTGAAGTGTCCTTACTCTTCCTGGCACCTTCAGGAAATGTCTGGTTGTAAGTAAGCAGAAGGGAATTCTTGTGTTAAAGAGAAAAAAAGGTCCTGACCCATGGCAGTCATTCAGGCCCCCATTCATTAAAACGCTGGACTGAACAAAGAAACATTGTCTGGCTCTCCTCCTCCTGAAATCAATGTGGCACAAGCCTACATTTCCACTTCTATGAGTAGTCTCTGTACACTATCCTGCGGTCTCAGAATGAAAATGTATCTCGTAAGATTTTCCTCAGACTTGGTTGGAGGCTTTTTTAATATCCATGGTTTTTATGTGCTATGTTTTTTGGCTGTTTTTTGACTAATATAAAAATTTGTACTAAACATTGTATAAAGGATTAAGTAGTTTCCAGAACAATCTCCCTATTCCACCAAGAACAGCCCAGGAAGGTAAATATGCTAAAACAGCACATGCTTTTCTTACACTGAATTCACAATAGCTTCACTTATTTGAAAACTTAGGGGTTTGTCTGGTTTTTTTGAGCTTTTTTTTAAGGAAAAGTAACCACTTATTCCTATGCTTTCTTCATTAATCACAAAAAAAAGTGGTTGTAAGAACCAACTGTAGGTCTGGGGGTTTCTGTAAATAAGAATTATTTTATTATATATATGCTCATATATGTTTTCCGAAAGTAGTCTAGTTATTAACAAAATCACCATTAAAACAGTTAGTTTTTATATATCCTAATGTACAATCTGCACTCTACATATAAAACACTGAATATTTTTTTAAAAAAGTAGAACACATTTAACATATAGATGCTTGGTTTATTTTGCCTACTGCTGGAGGCCATTTAAAATCATGTTACAGAAGATTGTCTTTGTTTCCATCTGAAATCACTGTAACATGTCAATTGGTAAGGGCTTCCAAGGTTTTCATATCACCTTTGTGATATGTGTATCTTTTCCACATGTATACTCCGTATTTATCACACAGAAATGAATGGTCAACCCAGGAAGTGGAAAATGTCAATTTAAGTGGAAGTTATGTATCAGAATTAAGGAATAAAAACCATTTTAATAATCTCCAAAACAGTGATATCCACGATAATCAAGTATTAGTGTTAAATTCAATCCCATGGAAGGGAAGAGATGGAAAGAGAGAGTTGACATATTTTTTCATATGCTTCAGGAGACTTCTGATGAGTCTGAATCGCTAGTGTATCTAATCATGGTGATTTAAACAATGAGGGATAAAGATGTCCTGCATCAATGCTGACCTCATTTATATCATAGTGAAATCAGTGGGACTATATATTCAGGAGAGAAATCTTATAACCGTAAACAGGTAGGTAAGGCATTAAATGAGGATCAGTGATAGAAGAGAGGTGGAATATGTATAAACTCTTAAATGCAACTCATATTTTTATTTTTCCATCAAGTTTGTCTCTTCTTTTAGTAAATTATGAAATCTGTTATTGTAGGGAATACTACTCTCAAGAAAAATCCTATCTATATATCAGGTACTAAATAATGAAGTTGTAACTGAAATCATTACATAAAATTACATTGCAGAATGATTGTGCCAGTGCTGTCACCCTCACAGGACAAAAGTGCTTTCTGATGTTCACAGGAATCTCTTGCTTTTTGGTTTGTTCCCATTGCCTCTGGTTCTGTCACTGGGCAACTCAGAAAAGAGCCTGGCTCTGTCCTCTTTGCACCCTCCCCTCAGGTGTTCATGTACATTAGTAAGATCTCCCTGAGCCTTCTCTGTTCTGGTGCAAAGAGCTGCCGTTGTCTTAACCTTTCCTCCTATGTGAGGTGCTCTTTGCTGGATTCTCTCCAATGTGCCCAAGTCTCTCTTGTACTGGGATATCTAGAACTGAACAAGGCACTCCAGGCATGCCCTTGCCAGTGCTGAGCACTGGGGAAGGCTCTCCTCTCTCGGCCTGCTGTAAATGTGAGGCCACTTCTATCTGTGGAGCACCTCATCCACTTGTTCTTGGTCAAGTGGCTTATAGCAAGCACCCATTATAATGTCACCCCTTCAATCCTTATCCATAAACTCCCCATTGGCTCCTGTCCCAATCCCCAAGCAGAGCTCCATGTACTCCAGCTGCTCTCTCACACAAAGGGCAACTCTCTGTCTTTCCTTCCCATCCTTCCTAAAGAGTCTGTATCCCTCCGTTGCAACACTTCAGACAATGAAGTCATTCCACCAAATATCCATAATCCCAACAAAATCAGAGTACTGCAGCTGTATGCAGGTCTTTAACTCACTGTGTTTATTACCCACACCTCATGCTTTATAGGCATTGAAGAGTGGAATCCCAGCATGCTAAATTCCTGGAGACAGTTTGGGGATTTAGTCACGATGGTGCCTTGTAGAAACCTTGTGGGCACTTCAATTACATAGGGAATTACAATCACATAATGACATTTAATTGAATTTAATCATGTTTCTATTAACACTGTGTACATAGCTATAATTACAATTTAACCTTTTCCTATCAAAGCAGCATATTTTATTCCACTATCAGAGAGCAAAATTCCAAAAAAACCCTAGATCTGGATATAAATCTTGGCACAAATCATACAGAGTTATGGTGTATACAAAAAAAGACTGCATCATCAGCCCCAGTGAACTCTATTCCTCAAATACTTTTACTGGGGACAAAAAAGCCCATCCTGAGTGGTACAAATTAAGAACTGTATTCCATAGTAATTATTCTCCCCTGCAATGTTAATTGCTGGTTTCAAAAAATGTGTTCTGTGGACTACCTCACCAATGAAAAAATATTTCTAACTTATGCCAACTCTGGTAATCAGCTGATAGGCCTAGCCAGTATTTCCATAAAGCTTCTGTGACATTTGCTGACATTTGTAAGACAGCAAAAGCACCCTTTACTTAATCTCCCTTTTCCTAATTACCAATAAAGTACACTATATTAGTTATGCTGCTGGTGTTTCATTTTCTTTGCCTGGGGTTTCATGTTTCGTCTATAGAACAAAAGAAATCCTTTACAGTCTTGTTTTTTTTCCCCCCAGATTTAGATAATTTCCATGAAGTTTTAGCTCTTGCCTTGTGTATTATTTGCTCTTACTTTCTTCTTTTGATAGTAAAAAAGAATTCTAAACTATCCCTAGAAAACTTCTTAATTCTCTTTTATGATACACAGACTTTTACATGGCACTTGAAATAGCATTCCTTATTCCTTTAATGACTTTGTTTTCTGTAGTATATCATTATCCTTTCCTAGGAAATACATCAGTGTTACTGAAATCTCTTCCATTATTCTTAAACGATAAACCTTGATTAATCCTGTGCAGCTCTTTCCTATGTCACAGCCACCAGCAGTCCTCTAGCTATTCCATTTATTTTACTTGGCTTTTAGTAGACAACATGCCACTCCTGACACATAGAGAATGGTCTGCCGCATAGCCTGACCTACCTGAATAGATAATTAAGCAGTTTCCTTATATTCCAACTGTATTATTTATATAGCAGTCTCATTATCCTTTTTAAATGACCTAAGAAATCCTGCTGATTGCTAGAGGTGTTTCTAAGTCCTCTGTGGCATCTTTAGTATCAACAATGCACAAAAATGTGGCTGTATTTCTGCACAGTAGTTCTTACAAGGGACAGGCATTTAAAACATACAAGAGGAATGGAGTGTTCTGTAAAAGATTTCATTTTAAAAATATATATATAAATTAACCAAAGTTATGGGGCTTTTTCTGTCTTCTCATAGATGTATTTATTTGCTGTATGGTTTTCCCCACACGGCCTCTCCTGAAGCTCATATGTTCTACTTGCCACATTAATTTCACTTTTTTACAAGTATTTTCACTTCATTAAAACTTTTCTTAACTTTCAGACTTGGAACACTGCCTTACTCTATATATCTTTCCTGCTGCCTTTCTCAAAATGGATTTTCATGACATTTCTTTAAATTCCTACTCGTTGAAACACAATTTAAAATATAGAATTTTTTTTCTCTCCCCATTTACTTTACCTCTCACAGAGCTGCACTTATCAATTTTATCACTGCCAAAACTTAAAATATCAATGTAATTTTAATAATTTAGTACTAAGATAGATAACTTCTATCCAACACTGCCTAGGTAGTAATAGTTGTTAATTATTATATTCACTCTAAAATAATATTTCTTAAATATTTCTAATTCCTAAAGATACCATTTATAATGGAATCTATAATCATCAGCACGGAGACTCAGAAATTTGAATTTAAGCATACTTCACGGCAAATGTCATACATCAAAATGTATATGCAAACGCTGCCATTAGAAAATGGAGTTCTTAATACAAGAAGAAATCTGTATTACCACTTCATGTTTCTACATATCAAGTGCAATTCATTCTATTAATCCCTACACTGTAACACATGTACTTTGAAATTACATATAATTACTAAGAAAACTACTAAAACATTTTAGAAATAAAACCAAGAAAAGCACTTTTGTAGCATGAACCAGTTTCTAAACCAAATGGTTGGAAAGAGTAGTTGCATCCTTCCTCAGCTCTTCTTGAGTGTCCCATGATCACCTCTAATGCATCATGCAGTCTTCCTAAGTTTCCTATGTAGTAGGTTTTTTGTTGGGTTTTTGTTGGGTTTTTGTCTTTGTGCTTCTTTTTGCCACCAGTTTCATCCAGAAATATTCCAAATCATGTCCAACCTCTGTTTCCTGTTGAGTTAATAAATGTCACTTGCTTGAGAATTATAAAGGAAAAACATTCGCAAAAAAAACCCCACAAAAAACCCTAAAACTCCTACCAGAACCCCCCAAAACCCCCTCAGATCACTAAAACAATTGGCAGTGAAGGACAGTATGATTACTCCTAATTTTACACCAAGAGTAAGGTTAGTTTGCTTATGTCTTCCCCTCAGCTGCTTTGAGATACATACTTAGGCAAGTTGAGAGGAAAGGCAGGATTGATGGAATACAATTTCAGAGGCAGGGAGAGCACCTACAGTACTGCCTACAGAAAGATGTCACCAGAAAAGTTAATTTGGTATAGGTTTGCATTGTGTGTAAGACAATGAATCTGAATCCAGACAGCATAACTGGACTGTAGACTACTGATCTAGGAAACAGAAGAAAGGCACAGCCAATATGAAGAAGCAAGGCTGTACTACAACCTTGATAAGGGAAACAGAAGAGATGAACAGAACTGCTGTTGAGCACCAAGGTTTTCTTCAACTGTTATATATTCTTGCAAGTATGTAGAATCTTTTCCCACTCAAATTTTGCATGCCCAGTCATCTGAGTTGACAGTGCAGGTAGCAATCTTTTCAACTTCTTAGTTTTAAAAACTACAATACTGTGAATATCCCAGAATATTATGTTTCTTTGTTCAGCGCCTATTTTCCATCTAGCTCTTTGCATAAATCTGTTTATGCATGCCTTTTTGGTATACCAAGCTTCCTAACTATTCACTAATAATTTTCTAAGCTGTGAAGTGTGTTCAGATGTGTAAGGTACCTTTGTATCTATCTGCCTTTCAAGCATTTGGTTGGTCTGTGAATTCAATCTTTCAAACAAAAGACAGTTTCTGTTCTCAGGCTTGAAGAGATTAGGAACTCATCTAGGGTTATATATTTCAAATTGCTACAGACCAAAATACTGTAAAATTAAAGGATAATTTTTTTTTTCCCTCAGTGGCCCTGTCCTCCTTTAATGCTCTGAAGTAAACAGCTATCAAAAAAAACCTCAGGAAACAGAAATAACTGTTTGAGAAAGTAACACCTATGAGTTGGGCAATGATGTTTGCTTACTCCTGGCAAGCAAATCCTACTCTGTCTTCAGGGACTTCAGATAATGCCTCAAAACAAAAGGTATTAGAGACTTTAGAAGAACTTACCATTACAGTCTTTTTGCATCAGCTTATTTTTAATTATCTTCAAAGACAAAAACACTCATAAATATAAGGAAAACCTTCAAGCAGGAAGACATTTTAAAAGGGTAAACATCAACTTTTAACTTCTTAGAACTCTCTCCCTCATGGGTATTTTGTTGCAAGTCACCAATTTTTCCACAGTATTACTCCCAGATCTTCCCTGCTATCTGTGTATACAGGATATTTTAAAGGTCATCTGCATCTGATTTAATAAAAAAAAAAAGGTCAAGAGAAGGAAAAAAAAAGCCCCAGAGGAGAACCAGCCTTTGAACTGCTGCTGAAATTATTGGCTATCTACACATTTATAATTTCAAATAAGGTATAGGTCAAACATTTGTAAAACTCTCTTTTGTATTATGTTTTTTTATTCCTTGAGTGAATGAATTTACTGTGATGGAGTGGACTCTACTTCTCCTGAGTTGTGGCTTTGAATATACATCATTTCAGTTTTATCAGTTCTTTTCCTTTTGGACTATCTTTTTGTGTCAAGCAGATAAAATTTGAAAACCAAAAGATGAATTGAACTGAAAGGAACTGGGGTGTTTAGATAATACCATTTCCCAGTTTCTTATACTATTTTGAAGCATGATGTTGTTTTAAGTACAATGCATAATCAGATACGAACTCTAAATGAAAACCACACAAGAGAGCTATAGCTGTTCTTCATGAAGGTAGGAAAATATATCCTGTTGGTGATTTTACACCTGCTGGAAGTATGCCCCTAATTTAGACTATCTTCCTTCTAAATATTCCTGACAACTGATAGATGTTATTTCACTTTGTGCTTACATGGATGAGAATTATCTATTTTTGAAATTATTTTCAAAATGGCAGACTACCATTACTGTGATTACTAAAATAAAAATTAAAATCTACCATTTGAAAATAGTTTTCTCAGAATCTGAGAAAAGCAGTGCTAAGAAACCTACCTCCATGACTAGCAGAACTGTACTGACCCCTCAGTCCCATTTTACAACTTCTCATCAAATTGATAAATGGCCTGGACTCACGTATCAATGTGCAAAAGATAAATAGAGAAGTCAAATAATATTTATTCACTCTTGCATCAAAACTAGATAGTTTTCATTAAATTACTTAAGTAAATCTAGCCTTCTAGCTTTCAAGCAACATTGCACAATGCTCTCAGGCATGGTAGCATGATTCTTGGGGTTGTTATGTGCAGGCCCAGGAGCTGAACTCAATCCTCGTGGGTCCTTTCCAGCTCAGGAAATTCTGTGGTTCTAGGGTTCATACATTACCAGTGTTTTGCATTTACCATAACTATCTCGAAGCATTCAATACCATTATAGACATGTAGCTTCCATTTACTTGACAGAAGAGGAGGAAACAATATTCAGCCACTTGCACCTACTCATATTTGCATTAGTTTATGAGTAGACTTGCAAAGTCTTTGCATAATGGTAAAGAACTTGAAAGCAATTAGATGGACGACTTGGAAATACATGAAGTGAAACACCCGCACTGTTTTGAAAATGGCATTTGTGAAGCACTCGTAGCAGATTAAGTATGAACATAACATGTAATTGCAAAACACTGAGAACTGTTGACACATGGACAAGGAAATAATAAAAATTTGTTTTAATGTACGTGAGATAAGCATCTTATCACAATACAGAGCAGGTGCCTGGGAGTGGCAGCGGCAGCACTGGGGGCTCTGCCGGATGTTCCCTGTGCCTTGGCTGTGCCGGGGCTGCCCGGGGCGGCCCCAGGCGGTGCCGGCGGCTGCAGCGGCCCCAGCGCAGGGCCCGGCCGAGCCCCTCAGCCACGGGCGGGCGGGACAGAGCGCCGGGGGAAGCCTGCGCAAGGGAGGGCAAAACGCTGCCCCTGATGGGATGATATGATGGCAAATAAGAAATACTTCTTTAGTGCTTTACCTCAAAATTTCAACATACCAGTTTTAGTATGCAAAAGCCGTGCTTGAAACAGAAAGCTGCAAAATGCCTGCAAAGGGTCATTTTGTTCAGGAAGAACGGTTAGGCTAATTTAATTTTCAATCGATTTGTAACTTTGTTTAGCAGAACTTAAAATTTCCATTAGTATCTTTCTCTACTTTGCACCTCCTACATTCAGTTTTAGTTTGTTTTCCTTAGGGGGAAAAAAAATTAAAACCACCTCATTTTTGTAAAGATCTATTGCAGATTCCAATTAAAGACCATTAAAAGGGTTAAACTTGGTAAGTAAAATACTTATGGTCCCATTGAAGCCAAGTAGATATAAGAACAGATTATAAAATTAAAATTTGCTTGAAAGCTGAGCAAACGCAATTCTAGAGGTGATATCCCACTTCTTTGGCTGTAACTCCTTCAGTTACCATGACCTTTAAAATTATGCAAAGTATGCCTAAAACTACCCGTGGAAGTGAAAAAGGTCCTCTACCACGCTTAGTGTTTAACTTCAAGTTATTGTACAAAGCGCATTTACGTGTGTCTACCTGGGATATAGATATGTCTGCATAAGAAATTTGGTGTCTTACTGTTCTTTTTCCATGTATTTTGTTTTGCTTCTCTTTTTGGAATTGCAAGGAGTTAAAGAGAATAGTTGCCTGTCTTGAACACCGTTGAGGCTACAGAAGGACTTTGCCATGAGACAAGCAGAGAATGGAGCAACAGGATGGCATGAGCTCCAGACGTGACAGAGATCCAGTTAGCTCATCCTGGTTAATGCATCCAGGCAAAAATTCTCCCTATGACAAACTGTGTAAGGAAGCAGCTGCTGGTACACATATCACTGGTCAAACAAAGACCACCCCAAGTTATGGGAATGATGGGCATATGTCACCAATGAAGACCTAGCCCACGCAAACCCAGAATTGGATAGCCAGAACTTGGACTGTAAGAGAAGCTCCCACAGCAGGAACTTGGGATAAGACAAAGGTTGTACTATTTTCTGGGTGTTACCTCAGATGCAGGGAGAAGTTAAACTGAAAGAGAAGAACACATCACTGATATTGGACACAAAGAATACAGAATTTGTGGACTACAAGGAAAGCCAAAGCAGCAAATGTGCTGAATCATCTCTGATTGGTTAAAAGGTAACTGGCAGGGGGAGATCATGACCCACCAACTCAAAAAACTCACTGGCTCAAAAGAAAGACTGAGCATGTGGACTAATTAGAAGTGAGGGCATCATTTAAGCAATAGAGAAAGACAACTGTGTTGCCAATGAGCATTCACTCTTTGCTTTCTAAAATATAGAGATACTGAAAAGTTTTGAACAACCTTGGGACCCCACCACCAAGAAGCCACGGGTGAAGAATGACCAAGAGGATGCCACTGGATCCATTGGTGGTGACTATCTTCTTCCGGACTCCCCAAGATCTCTCCCCCCATCTCCCCTTCCTTCTTCTATTTTATACCTTTCTATCTTACATGATACTGTTAAACAAGAGCCATACTGTTGACTTAAGCATATGGTATCTCTGCACCTTGATTGGACCAGAGATACCCCTCAGTAATAGGATCGTAACAGGAGCTTTGGAATCTCAGAGCATGGTTTACATCTTGGTACCATGGTTCACTTTATTTACCAATGAATCACTTGCCACAAGTGTGCCACAAGGTCCTCCAGCAATTACCTTTATATGGATAAATGAGCCTGAAACTGGCACAGACTGTTGCCTGCGAAGATTTGATGCAGCTACAATATGAACCCAACAGAATATCCCTCTTCTCATTATACTACTTGGTTAAGAATACATTTCCTTTTATTTAAACCAGATTAACACTGTTAACCACAACGGGTTTTTTTCCAAACATCAACAGCACTGGCACACTCTGAAATCTTTCTCTTGTGTCATAGTCAAACAGTATAAAAATATAGGACATGCTGCCTTTCAGGTCTGTCAAACCAAATCAGCTCTACTGTGATAGAGATTAAACGATACCAGTGTTAGTAAGCCTATTGTTTCAACTTTTTAGTCTTATATCCACCCATCCTTCCTTCGTTCCTTCAATCCATCCATCCATACATCCAGCTCTCCTCCCTTCCAATACCTCTGCCTCCCACACGTTTTATGGAACATGGTTCGTTCAATGCCAGCTGGTTCTGGTTGCATGAACAGTCCGACAGACTTTACCATTTTAGAGAAAAAGCACACTGCAAGTAATCTGCCTGTTAGATCTTTAAGGACAAATTTGAAGAAGACAGCCATTCAACATATCCTGCATTTCTCACTGAGAGAACAAATACTGACACTGGACTCCCCAAGAAAACTGCTTTGAAACATCTACCTTCAGCTCTGTTGGATGTGGCCTGCACACATGAAACAAAGTCTAAAATGACAGTAATCCGTTCCAGTACTATTTCACTATTAAACACAGGAGTTTCACTGTAGCTCTCTTTGCTTCCTCACACTTTTCAAAATTTTACCAGTCTTAAGAGGCAACTGGAATGTTCACTTAAGAGCTACCGTAATAGTGTGGGGCACATCTGAGCAAAAATATCATCAGATAATATGGACACTGGGAATCATCCCCTTAAGCAGTTGGGTTAAGTATGCCCTCAGCATGCCCAACTCAAGTGACTTAACCCCTCTTTCCTTCTGAGCAGAAAACACTTCAAAGAAACTTACACACCCAGACATCTGACCAGGGCTCTGAAGTCGCAGTCTTTGAACAAATATACCTAGCTTCAAATTCAGGTACACAACTTTTGGTCATTGCTAAAAGACTTGTAGACACTACTAAGCCTTTGTATTCTTCAACAACTGTCAATTCCATTCTGTGTCATTCAACAAAAGCCAATGTCTCGTAGAGGTACATCCAGAACAGTAGCTAACAAACAATTCATTATTTATGAGAATAAAACCTTAGTGTTCAGCCTGGTTAGCTCTCTGTTGCCAGTACCTTCTGCTGCTGTTTCAATGAAGCAAGAAATCAGGGCCTCCAGCATACACTGAGGTTTCCAAAGGAATAGTCCTTCTGCAAATAGAAAGTATCAACCCCTCTGCATACTGAACAGTTCAGACTAAGCGATGAATCTAAGCAGTTATAGTCATAAATTTCCTACTAAGCTGAGTCCTAATAGACTTTGAGAATAAATCTTTCTCAGCACTCACTGAAAATCAATCAGCCTTCAGGACAATCCTACAGGAAGCTTTCGATGTCTCTGATGTTGCAGGAAAATAACAGTTTACTCTGACACTGTTGTCCAGTTCTTAAATATCTAAGAGGCCACACATGTACCCTCAAGGGCAATCTTACATATGCTTGAAATGAATTGGTGCCTTAAATAATCCTCTTCTCAGTGTATGTTTTAAGTCTTGCTGAGAAAGAAATAAATTTCTAAATGTTGCTGTGTCTCAAATGTCAATTCCACCACACTGCAGTGTCTTCAATAAGGTTTTTAAAAATAACAGCTGTGAATAACTTGGGCTTTGCTTCCAGTAGAGTTACACCAAAAGCACCTCACATGGAAACTGTTAAAGGACTAGCTGCCCTCTTTCACCTTGCCAGATCACTATTCATTTATTCAGTGTGCAGACTATCTTCCATCCCTTTCCATTCTAGTTCACTGATCTCTGTCACGAGAATCTGCTCTAGCTGAAAATTCAACCTCTACTGAACTTCAGTGCCACAGTGCTGATTACTGTCACCTGAAGGGAATGGCGTTTTATATCTCTCAGTCAGATCTTCACACCAAATATTAAGCCTGCACATTAACACTTGCAATTCAAAACCCTACTCTTTAGTCTCTCATAGCAGCAAAGGTCTTTACAAAAGAAAGAACTATGGTAGAAACCCTTTTCAGAAATCAAAATGCAGAGATTTTTAAAAGAGTTTGGTAAGTCTTCACCTTACCACTCCAGTAGCATCACTTCATTGGGACCTTTTATTGTATGTGTCACACATCATTGTATGATGATTAATTCTTTGAAATCAAAACATGATCTTTTGTATTACCCTCTCCAAAACCAGTGCTTTTGATAGTTGCTTCATCAGACAGAAAAATACAAGCAACATCTGAGGCTTCACTGCCTTACATCTTTATGACTGTTATGCGGTACATCATCCACAGTGTCAATACAATCACCATCCACAGTGTCAATATAATCACTAAAACTGTGACTGCTGTTCTTAAAAATGTGTCATGCACACACAGCTTGGTAAGTCTTTTCCTCAGAATCATGTCTGTGCTGGGATTCTCAAAGTGAAAGGAACTAAATGAGGTTGACATGTTCTGCTCTTTACACCATCAAAGATAATTACTACATGTACAAGCATGTGATAGTGAATACTGCCAGGATAATCCTTTCTAGTAACAGTTTTAATATGACACGCACAAATGTTACACAGATTTATGGGCAAATATATGATAAATTATCCCTTGAGATACTAAAAAGCACTGCAATGTTACTAAGAACTTCAGTCTCTCAAAGTTCTGAAATATTTGTGTCAGTTGATCCTTAATGCAATAAAACTACTGCAACGGAAATTGCTAGAAAAAGTCAGTATTTCTCTCAGAAAGCTAAGTTGGGAAAATGTCTGCAGAACTAAACAACTGAAAAGATCTGCTGAGATAATAAGAGGGGAAATGAACTTTAATGTGATTAAATGTCTCAGTGCATTGTCACCGTGCAACTAGTCTGAAGGTGACCTCCAAACTCGACTAGCCTAGAAACAAGTCCCTGGATGAGCAATTGCAGGAGGGATCTGAACTCATAGACCTCAACCAACCCCTTCCAACCCTAAATGCAAATATATCATTGGTCAAAGAGCTGGCTGGTGTTCAGACCCAGATCAATTGGCTATCTAAACTGGTGAAATTCAAACCCCCTATAAAAAGAGCTACCGTAATAAACTTGGCTGTTTGCTGAGGATGCTCGGTGAGTTCGTGTAATTTCTGTCTCCAATCAATGACCATTAACGTAATAGATGAATAATTTACTTGTACATTTAATTTTGAATGATTCTGTACTAAGATATTGTTAGTAAAAAGTAGTGCTTCCTTTAGGTGACAACTGCTAGAAAATAAAGTTTAGATTTAAAAGGATTTTTTTATTCCTGGATATACTTGAAGTAAATTGAAATTTTTCAGAACAGGTTTGAAAATGCATAATAGTTTGTAATTTCAGCACTTAATTCGAATAATAATAAATGGGCCTTGACACTGTAAACTAAGAAAATAAATAAAAATTATGAATCAACTTTCCATAATAAAGTGGATGTGCTGATGTGAAGTTTACACTTCTTTTAGAACATTCCTGCATTTTTTAGCTAAAACTGGGAGGACCACTTTTACTCAGATTTTCTTCTAGAATGTTTTTGCAAAGACATCTCAAAGACAAACTGTATAATATATATATATCGAGAGAGAGGACAAGAGGTTTGGTTTTCCACATACCTCTCCTTTATGACTTCAACCTTCAGTAGAAATACAGCTGGAATTATTATTTGAGGTTCTGCATATACAAAAATCACTTACATAATTTTGATTTCTGTCCTAAGGATGCTGTGTACTATATGAAGGATGACCATCCTCTTTCTTGTAATGACTAATAATGACTACTGATCTAAAGAAACCTAGGAATGTCCATAACCAGTCAATATGTACTCTGCTGCCATTTCACAGAGGTAGTTGACTTAAAGAAGAAATGCTTCAGTTGTTGTGGGACTATGTATCCCATTAATTCATTGAACCCGATTTCCATCATATTATTCTAGTTGAACATTCTCAAAATGACCCAAATAGTGAATAAATGAGTGCAAAAATTGCATTGTGAATTGCAGACACCTGTTTCTAGAGTACTGTGAGATTCACCAGTTCACAAGTTTCCCCGACAGACATTTAGATGTAGATTAAGAAACAAGAAAAATTTTATTAGTCATGAGATCAGAAAGCAAAAGATGTAAACCATAACCCCAGATGAATCAGCTTTGGAAGTTCTGCTGATTCTTCCACTGGCACTGCACAAAAATTCTCTCTTAGTCCTTGGCCGCAAATCAAGTTTTAACTTCTGCTCTTATTATCTCCCAAAATTTCCAAACACCATGTCCAAACACATTGCAGAGAAATTAACAGGAAAGCGGCCTTTTATGTCACCCACCTGTCGAAATAATTTTGTCTCTGGATAAAATCAGGTTAAAGGAAAAATCCAGAAATGTTTTGAGTATAGAACTGAGGTGGCCATTGGAAAGGTAAGTTTCAAAAAAAAGGCAAAGGAGATAGATACAATAAAATTTATACGGAAAAAAAAAAATCAGTTATTATTTATTTACCTAACAGTTATAGATTTTAGACTACCAGAATAAAGCATTATTTAATGCAACAATCATTTTTTTTATTCCACATATAATTATATCTCTTTCCATTAGCTTCCTTTGTGTAAAACTCTCCCTGAACAAATACCATGCTATGATACTCTTCATTTTATATGTGTTTTCTACCATTTTCCCACACTTGCCAGAAAATTACTACTGGGCAATTTTATACACTGTTTAATTTTAAATTTGCTTTCTCAGATTAACAACTCTTTTATTCTAAGCAGAGCAAATGAGATGAAAGGGCTGTCTTAACTGCTCATCGGGTTTCTTCTCAGTGTTGTACTCTTAATCCGTCACTTTACTTATCACTTCACATTTGCAAACACTTATTTTCTCTCAGCCAAAGTAGTTCAATGTTTATCAACAGCTCTCTTTTTCCAATGCAGGTGAGCTAGTCTAAAAAATTCTAACCCTTTCCTCTCTAAGAAGTCTTCCTTCACTTATTTATGACTGAAAGAAAATTTTTAACTAACACCACTCCCACTTCATGATTTGAAATCATAAATATTCAAAAATAATATAATATGGAAAAAGTAATCAGCACAATTGTGAAGGTCCTTAAACAATATGAAGTTCTGGGTGCCCTGGAAATCTATGTATTTCCTAGGACTGTTGTAAGCAATACACTTTCAATGAAATAATACAGTGTTTTGATTTTGTGGGCAAGGTCCGGTTTCGTGAGCTATCAACCTGACCCAGACTGAGGAACCAGCCTACTTGCTTCAGAACACTTGGGAGTCATGACTTTACACTTGAGAACTGTATGAAATAAATACAGGGACTATTTACAAGACTCTCAATATGCGTTGGAGATGGCTGCATTATTTAAATGCTAATGCTAATGTTACAGACTCAAAGCAACAAATAAAAAATGGCTTACTCATTTCATAAGCTTGCACTCTTAAATTTTTTACTTAGTGTTTAAACTTCGTAAGTTTTAATAAGCACTTCTTTTCACAAATCCTCCAGTGTCCTTAACTCTTCCAAGAAATGTTTCATAATATAATACTCCCATACACCACTACATGCTGGGGCCCAGCTGGCTGGATAGCAGTTTTTCAGAGTGACCTTGGGGTCCTTTTGAGCGGCAAGCTGACTGGGAGCCTGAAAATGTGACCTTGCAGCCAAGCTCATCAGAACCCTGGGCTCCATTTGGAAGATCATCACCTGGAGATCAAGAGAGCTGATCCTTCCTCTTTCCTTTGCCTTGGTGAGATATATCAGTACTTCTCTGTCAAGGTCTGGGCTCCCCATGTGAAGAGAGGTGCAGAACTACTGGAGGGAGTCCAGGAAACAGCCAGGAAGTTGAGTGGGGAATAAGGGCATTTTTCATATGAGGAGATGATGAGAGAGCTGAGATTGTTCAGCCTGGAGAAGGCTCAGCACTGACACTCTCAATGTATATAAATACTTGTTGGGAAGAAATGAGGGAGATAGGCCCAGTTTCTTTTCAGCAGTGCTCAGTGACATGACAAGTAACAATAGGCACAACATCATATCCAAGAAATTCCCTTTAAATATAGGAACAAATATTTAGAGAGTGGGTGGTCAAACATTTGAATAGTTTGTCCAGTGAAGATTATGGAGTCTCTGCCTTTGGAGCTATTTAAAATCTGGCAGGATACGGTCCTGAGGAAGGTCAAGCTTATCCTGCTTTGAGCGTGGGGTTTGGACTAGATGATTTCCAAACATACCTTACAATCTTTGCTGCTCTGTGATTTCGTGATTTTCAGAAAATTAGTATTTCACTATGGTATTTAAACCACGTAAATACTGAAAATCTGCTTTATAGAAAACTGAATTACTTTGTTTAGAACCAACCATTGGTGCTAAGTTGTACCCATTACTGCTGACACTAAATTTCATTTTCAAGAAAATTACCATTCTGAATTAACATCTTGTACCTGTTTGAATATTATTGTGGCACTATATATTGTACATTTTTCAATAAATTACATGGGAAAACTTAACATCAACAGACAATAATTTAAAGAACACTTTCAGTGTCGTTTATGTAATCCTCCAGTAAGCTACACAGTCATACGTAGCAGTCTGTTGTCTTCTATTGCAATTCACTTCCTAACCATGTGATTTCTATCACATGGTTTGCAAATGAACTAACCCCCTGGACATAATTTATTTCCAGGAAGAATATTTTTTCTTCAAAATAGGTTGCATTGCTAAACATGAACATAGAAAAAGAATGCCGTATCTTGTATGAAACATGAAATATTCAGAGAAAAGAGTTGAAAAATTATTTTATAATGATTTATATAATATTATGCTTTGATAATGAAGGCATAGTGAGTAGGCTGCTGGTAGATAGGATGTGCTGAAACAAACAAATTTTCAAAAATATTTTCATTTGTTTCCTTGAAGTATTTCTCAGTAGCTCTAACCAGCAACATTAGGTTAGTGATTCTAGTAGGAGAAACAGTACATCTGTTTCTTGGAAATCTGCTTCTTACACACTGGCATGAAATACAGAAAGTAAGCCTCTGTGGAAAGGTAAGAACACTTGAAAATTATACAGAAAGCTTTATGAGAAACCTACCTTGCCTACATACTGATAATCAGATCCTGTGTATTCCTCTAAAAGAAAAAACTGATTCCACATCCAGCCTCTCTTCTGGCGGTGAACTGCTCTCCCATCATTCCCTAAAGCACGTCCTCCAAAGCTTTTGGGTCTGAGATCAGGAGTCCTTCTGAAGAGCATTTCTGTATGGCAGGGATGTGGCAGCCATATCCAGAGCAGCAGAAGTAATAGGACTTGCTGTATTGTCATAGTTCTCCACTGCTGATGCTCTTCAAGCCTGTCAGCAGTGGAGTGCAAAGTTTTGTTTTTCTTGGCTTTTTATATATCTAGTTTCTGATGCAGCCAAGCAGCTTCCAGCAGCACATCTCTGAAGTGCATACAGTAACCAAATTCTGAAAGTAAACAGAGAAGAGACAATGTAAGTTGAAATGCATTCACTCTCAACTGTCCAACATCACTGCTACTGTAACTCTCATATACAAAGCATAATGACACAGAAAGCAACCCGGTCAGAAATATAAAGGTTATCCATACAGGGGGAGCACTGAATATATTGGTAGCCGCTGTAAGAATATTTCCTTAAAAGAAGAATTAAGAGTGCTATTTAAAAAAATTCAATTCAGAAACTTCTAAAAGTGTTCTTTATTTAGACTGGTGGATAAATATTGCTGAAACTTACACATTAAACACTGCTGCCTTTGCTTCAGATGTTTTCCACCCAATTTCCTTTACAAGAATTCCAGTGTTTTATTAATCTTAGTATCAAGAGACACAAAACTCTAACACAAAGTAGTTTTAGAAATTACAAATGGTAAAACATCAGTTCTCCAGGGTATTTTATCTGGTAAAAGGGAATATCATATGCATCAGAAGAACTACAACTTGACAAGAAGCAAACTTTTAAACAGAAAAAGGTCTTGAGATGGTCTTGCAATAAATATGGAGTGATACAAGACTAGCCTTTAACTGTAGGAAACATTTCTAAAAATAGGAGGGCCTATTTTCCAAGTATCCTGAAATACTGAATTTGATTTCATTGTGGGAAATTATATCACAGGGTGAAGGCACGCCTCTCCCTTTCTTTTGTCTCCACTTTTGGTTTTTACTTTGTTTTCCTTTATTTTATTTTTGTGTGCAGGCATGTTAATAACTGAACACAGACTCTTTTTAGGAACCAGTTACTGTCTTCAAGTTATATTCACTCCAGAGAACATAATCCCCTCTCTCCCAGCATTTGAAAGTCCAAACAACTTCTCAAAGCCACTGCTATTAAGGATTTTGGTCCCAACTCTGTTCTCAGTAACTCCCAGATATCCATTTACATTGGTCTAAACAAACACCAAGTTACGTATCATTTCATTTACCCCTTTTACCTTTCTCCTAAAATTCTGACATTTATTTCATTGTAAACTTTGATTAATACACAGAACCATCTGTTCTAATACAATCTACTAATGCTGAATATGCTACATATGCTGAATTACATCTGCATGTACAAAATGGAGATACAGTCCTCCACCTCGGAAATTATTTATCACAACTCATACTTGTGTTCTTTTGAGACAACGGTATACTGAGTGAGGGAGGAGAGCTAAGATTTATTCTAAGATAATTAAAAATGTTTCTTCTCAAATACCGTAAGAAACTCGAAATTCTCTCAACTTCCCTAAAATATGGAAAACTATTGGGTTTTTTGAAAAGGATATATTGAATTTTCTTCTCTTGCTTTCTCTTTTTTTTTTTTGTTGGTTGTGGT
>WBMY01017405.1:88824-118969 GCA_013397315.1 Donacobius atricapilla
TAATTGTCCTTCCTTCCTTCCTTTCCTTTCTTCCTTTCCTTCCTTCCCTTTCCTCCTTTCCTTTTTTCCTTCCTCCTTCCCCTTCCGTTCCTACCCTCCCCATTCCCCTCCCCCTCTCCCTATCCATATCCCTTATCCCTATCTTCTTTTTTTATTCCTTACATTTCATCTTTGACAGACCATGGCTTTTCTGGAAATAAAAGTATCACAAAACTCCGTATGAATTTTGCCAAGAACGAATCCTGTGAGATCACCTAGACCTGGTGACTATTCCTTCTTCCTGTACTGAAGTGTTTGCCTGAGAAGGGTGAATTAATTATAAGGAATAATGCTGAACAGTTAAGGAAAACACTTTTTTTTCCCTCAAGGCAGGTGGAATTTTAAATCTCCTAGCCTTTACTATCCAATGCTTTCACCTGCCAGCAAACTCTAAGCCTTATTAGGGAAACAGAATAAGCACAGAAGCGTGCCAAATATCTAAAAACTCACTCTAATCTCATCAGGAGTTTATATCTTCAGCTCAGGCTGAAACCTTACAGCTTCAGAGAGCAGAGGCAGTTCACTAAAGCGTAAAGAATTGGGGCATTGAGAGACTGTGCCTGCTTAGAAAACTGTGTAATTTAATAAAGTGTTCATTGATGTCTACACAGTGGCTCCTCAAACTTGTGTTAGTGCCTGTGCCTGCAGCATGGATAGCCACATTCCTGCTAATTAGATGATAGCAGAAGGATTACATTCTTCCTTAGCAGTCAGGAAGAAACGGAAGCAGCCCTTTCTCATGAAAAATCACAGCTGAAATTACCAAGAGGATCAAATTTGAGGAAAGTTTGCTAAAGACAATTTCATTTCTCATGTTTATTTGAATAAAACTGTAAGTATTGAAAAATTCATTCAATTATTGACAAATTTCATAAAACTCTTCTTCGGAAGAAAAAAACCCAAAACTTGAATGACAAGAAGGTACATTTACAATACATTTGAATTTTTTTCCTGTAAATACTTCTTAAGTGCCTGGAGTATCATCTTGTGCTCAGTTACTTTACAATTATTTTAGCATACTAAAATTCTGCTGTGGTTTTTTTGTATTGTTCATAGTTTATCTAGCCAAACAAAAGTCTCCTTATGGAGTAACAGCAGTTTGTCGGATGAGGATGACCAGATATTGTGGAATAAAAAATTGTAGGGAGCATTAATATTAAATATACTAGTAATATTCATTTTATTTGCTGTGGTTGGAGGAAATTATCATAATTTCTTCACTTTCAGTGAGTCAGAATTATAGATCCCCTTTTATAAGCTTGTTCATAAGCTGTTACAAATGTCAAACCACGACAGGAAACTGCTTAAGAATATACCAGACACATGTATCATGTATAATAGTCTGTTGCCTTTTGTGACTTACATTAGACAATCTACAGTACACTACAGCACAATAAGTGTTTACAATTTAGGCAATATAATATTTTCTGTTGCTCATGCAATGTGAAAATATATGTTGTGTGAGGTATGCAAGAAGACCTCCTTCTTCCTAAATGGGTCTTGCTTTACAACAGTACACAGCAGGCTGCATCTGACTTTTTAAAAATTACTTTTACAGCAGAATTAACTGCAAAAACCTGGAAATCATGCACTAAAATTTACCCTTTTTTTGCATGTCTCAGTAATGAAAAGGATGTGTCTTGATTGGTATTGTAAAAGGGTATCTGCTCAAGCACATGAGCATGGGCATGATAAACAGATGATGGACATGGGTCCATTGGAAAATCTGGAGGCAAGGAAACTTTCACTTAAGAATGTTCCTGTGTACTGTAAAACTGTACTGTAGTTGGCATTCAAGAGTGCTTTTCATGCTCAGAAAATATATTTTATACATATACTAACACTGCTGTGTAAAAAAAAAGAGAGGTAGACATTGATGAGATAAATTAAATTATGCATCATCTGACCCTGGGTTCCACACTTGGATCAAGTGTGTTCTGAATGTCTTCTGTAGTGTCTGTATAGCTCTATGCTTTATACAACCTCTGTTTGTGTCTCAGACTTCAAGGTACAAGAGGTCAGGCCAATGCAGTAGATTCTGTTGGACTACCAAGCTGAGCTGGAAAACTAAGTTAAACCTAAGAATTTCAGAAATACCTACTGGGCAAATCTGCTGACGTTTAAGAACATATTTGTATTGCACAACTTCTTTTGATGTATCTTTCATGTTTGATGGTTCTACAGAGATACATATGTTGGTTTGCTAGCCTTCTATATATGTTGTAATTTTTTGATGTTGACCATAGCATCTGAGGAAACAGCAATAATATTGGACTATTGCAGGGAAAACCTGAAGAGAGCTACTAGATTTGTGACAGAAGTCAAATAAGGACATGCCTACTTTTTCCTGTCCAGGTATCATCTACATGTAGAACATTTCCTGAAAAAAAAACTTAAAAATTTTATCAGAAAAACATCCATTTGCTCAAAAACACTTGTAATATCTACCTCAGTAATTTGACAAGAAACTCTTCCCAACAAGAACATTTCTCTGGATAACTAAATGACTGAATTCTACTTTTTTGTTTCTTTTTTTTTTTTTTTTCCCCCATAATGTAGCACATTTTACATTCTTTGCTGTGTGCTTTCCTGAGAAATACATGAGTGGAAATCAGCAATCAATTTGCACTGGAAATGACCTTGCATGGGTAATTGGTAAGGGCTACATCCAGCTGCCACTAGAGACATTCTATTCAAAAGAGTTATTTAATCTCTGATCTTTCTCTCCTGATTTTCAAGGGTAACCAACAAAACACCTTTCAAAGATAAACCCAGAACAGAACTTCAAAATTCATCCAGGACACAAAAACAATGAACTCAAATGAGTTTTATCTTTTTACTGTGTATGATATTCTCTCTCCCTTCCCTTTTAACCTCTGTATGTCTGCAGGTTATAAACTAACTACATCTCTCTTTTCCTTGAGAGCTAAGTATCTCTTGTTATTTTCTACAACACTATTTTCATACCAGTCTATTTCACTGGTGGCAAATATATATGTATATACATTTTTTCTTTACAGAATAATGCAATTGATAGCTATCTCACTAAAATTAGAGAAATTTCTTCAACTTCCGTATAAACTCCACTTTTTCAGATAGAAAGGGTTTCCCTGCCTGAAAGAGTATTTTGGATTATGGTTTCCTTTTTTCCAAATACATTCAGATAGGCTAGCAAAATATTTTGACACTACTAGAAGAGTTATATCTCATCTGTAACATCTTGGATCACTACAGTTACACCAACACTGGTAATCTCCATGGCATTCATTACTGCTTCATCTATGATACAGAAAAGGATTATACTCTTTTCTATTGACTCTACAGAACACAATCATAAAATATTATTCTGTTATTCTGGGTCACCTGAGATTGCAGAGAAAGTATGCGACAGTCAAGAAGGCACACTGCACTTTTTGAAGTCTCAGCATACAATACTGACTGGTCTTTCATTTAACTTATTCTGAGAGGCTTTTATTCTGTATCATGTACTTGTGTACCCTGTTCCAAGCTTGCTTGATGAGGTCATTAATATATGACTAGCAACAGATTTACTGTTAGCTAAGTGGAATCATTTGCCTTCGCAGTAAGAAGGATGTGTGGTAGACAAGAAAAGAATAGTAAGCTCCTACCTGTAGGATAAAGCTATGCTCTGGAGAGCTATAAATACACTAAAGTTATTATAGCTGCATAACTCGAGTAATAGAACATCGACATAATTGAGTGTGGACTAATGAGCAACTACAAAATGGAATAACAAGCAGAATCTGCTTAGTCCATAGGGAAAATATCTGCTTTGCTGCACCAAATGAAGAAATCTATGTGTCAGATGGAGTATTGAGTAAATTTATGTGGGTAAGAATAAGCAGCCCTTTTCTTCAAAATGTGAGAAATACGGCAAAATCAGGAGGACATTTATAACTTCTGCATGAGGGGTTGCAACTTGAAGGTTTGTTTCACAGTTTCAGCATCTGGAGAATAAACAGCACACATACTGACAAACAGGACAAAGTGACGAGTGAGAAGAAGACTGTAGAGAATCAACAGCCTGCATCTCCTTTCCTACACTCAAATCTTGCTTAGCAGCAAGTAATGAAGTAAAAATACCCATGGTGTAAGGTATGAAGATATTCCAGAGTAATGACTTGCCAGGAGAGGGACCAAGTAGCAAGCAGTAAAGTGTGACTCATAGTATAAATTAAAAGGAATGGCTAATAGCCAATAGTGGTTTGTGTGCATATATATTTGTTTGAACTCAGAAGGTAGAGATCTTCCACAACAACTGAAAATGAATGGACACAGTGATTTAAGAAAGGCTGGAATAATCCCATGTAATTATAGATAAAACTGTTCTTAAAAGAGCTGTAAAGGGAAAAAAAATGGGAAAATGCCTGGGAAACTACCCAGACCTTGGCATTCATCCAAGATGTTTTCTTGTGGTATGCAGAGACTGCCTGAAGGAGATAACAGACCAACAATAGAAGTATCTTTCTAATATTTTTAGTTTGGTGGTTATTTTTGTTTTGGTTTTTGTTTTGTTTTTTTTGTTTGGTTGGTTTTGTTTGGTTTGTTGTTTTGTTTCTTTGATTGGTTTTGGTGTTGGTATTCATAAGAAAATGATGTGGAGGTGAGAACTTAGCTAAGGCGTACTTTGTCGATGTTACTTTTTTGAAACATAACAGCTTTTGGCCAACCAGTCTTCTAAGCTGGAACACTGGAATAGAATCAATTGGCAATTGGCAGGTAATACACAGCACCTATAGTGCCCACTGGTGTATTATTTAAAATGAGCATCAGATGGAGAGTTTTCATCTTTTTCAGCCAAGAGAAAGGAGAAATTCTGCTTTTGGATACAACTGAAGACTGAACGAAAATGAAGTAAATAGTCATACAAGCAAATTAATGGTCTGTAATTATTTGTTAAAATAATCAGGAACTACGAACAGAATACTAAGATTAAAAAAAAAAAAACAACTTTGCAAGTACAGAGAGAATTTGACCTTTGGATAGACATAGCGTTAGCTGGTTTCTTTTTCATCTGAATTCAGTGAGATAATTCCATGAATGGCTTTGGAATTGGAAGTACAATACTGGAGCTCTTTAGACAGTAAAGGCTTTATTGTGAGTGCCATCTGAGAGGTGGTTGGATAGCTGATTAAGTTTAAAATTTCCATTTCTAGGTACAGTTGTTTATTTGTTTTGTTTCTGTGTATGTGTGCATGTATAAATTTTGCATCTATAAGGATGCTTACTCAGCAAAGTATACTAGCAGGAATATTATATGAAGACAGAAAAAATATTCTGAAGAGAAACCAAGCAAAAACTAACAAAACTGAAGACCTTGTTTTGCTTCTGATTTGTATTTTATTGTTCATTCTTTTCAATATTGTGCTTCAAGGAAACTCACTTCTGTTTCTCTGGTAAGTCTCCTCCAATCAACTCTAATTTTTCATGCGTTTGTTTTCTTTTCTTTTTTTCTTTTTCCTCTACCATTACATATTCCTTTTACATGGCCACTAGACATTAATAAAGTAGCAACCCATATTAGCTGTTCATGCACTACTGACCAGCCCTGCATGTCCCATGTCACATCCGGCAAGACTATTTTTTGCCTAACAGCTCTTTTTAGTCCAAACTCAAAACACAAACCTGCAAGAGGCTCTGCTAGGCAGGGTCTTTGCCTGTCCACACCATATCAAAAGTGACAACGAGTCTTGATATTTTGCTCCAATGATTCTCTTACTGCGCCCACAACAAAACCAAAAATCCAGAAAACAAAATCCAAACAGCGCATGTGTTGTCACATTTAGCTAGCAAGCCCACAAGAGGCTGCCAGACAGTTTATGAATATTGTATTACAATAGCAAGGTAACTGTCATGGCCAAAGGAAAACGGATTCATACTTTACAGGTTTACCCAATTACTTCCTTTGTTAAACAAACAGTCCTAATTAAAATTATGTATTTCCACACATACAGTTAGCTAGAAAATCAGTGTTTTTCCTAACAGATTCCTGTAGGATTACATTTATCCCACTAAAACCCAATGATTTTATAACAATGTACCTGATATACTGTGAATTCTAAGGTTTTAAATAAGTAATTTGATGCATGTAATTGATGATATATTTACAATGGTTTCTAATTACCTCTCTCTCTCTTTTTGTTTTCTGTTTTGGATCTAAGATGAATAAAATATGAATAAAATACTATTATAATTGGAAACCAAAGGTTTATAGTTTAATTGCAATTAAGGTCAATTAGAATTCAAAACATATTTCTATGTGAAAAAATCCTGTTTACTTTTACTTAATGTGATTGAACAAAAATTGTACAGGAGAAATACAAGGAATTTAGTATAAAGGAATAATTTATGCCTGCCAATTACCATCTGGTCTCTGAGTTTTGGGGTTTTGAGGCTTTTTTTTTTTTAGAAAAAGGCACTGTTTCACTAAAATATGGACAGCTAATAATTTAACTTCAGGGGTTTTTTAAACAGTCTTTTTTAAAAAACTGAAAGGAATTACAAGTGATTAATGATATATTGATCTTTGAAGATAAAGACTTCTTGAAGTGTTACAATGTTTTTACAAAGACTTATTCCCACCTTGTGCCATACTATATGCAATATTTTGATATCATTTCTGAATGAGTGATGCTGTCCTAGGCAGTATCTACGCATTTTTCTCTACAGAATATTCTTCTGTAAATTTACCAAATCTCTAGAACAGCAAGTGAAATCTCCTTTGTAAAGATCACAAATGAGTAGCCGCAAGACTGCAAAATAAAAAACATTCTCTAATTCCAATTCTTAGAATTTAAAACATTGTCTAAGTGTCTGTTCAGTTCTAAATATACTTCCACCCAGCCTCATAAATTAAAAGATAATTATGTATATACCACCAAGATACCTAAGAAAACTGTTGGAAAAAAAGCTATTCTTGGAACAACAGAAATTTGATAGTTCTGAGTATTTGAAGGCAAAGCCTTTCAAATCTGGATATGTGAAATATATGAAGAGATATATGCAGCATATACCTGAGATATTTTATGTACAGTTTCTTGGAACTATAAAGTAATAGACTGGACAAACACAAAATATTTCTGTAAAATAATCAATACTATAAAGTTTTCTACAACTATGGCAAAAGAAGCAAAGAAATCTCACCTACTCACCTAATCCCACTAGGTGCATAACATACTAGAATCCCTCAATTCATTTCCTCATGGTACTGACTTTGTCTATGATAGAGTTAATTTTCTTTACAGTACCTTTTATTGTGCTATGTTTGGGATTTTTGTTGGGAACAGTGCGGATACCACAGGGATATTTTCCTTATTACTAAGCAGCACTTGCCCAGTGTCAAGGCCTTTTTCTGGTCCTTACCCCAACCCTCCAGTGACCAGACTGGGGGTGCACAAGAAGACGGGAGGGGACACAACCAGGACAGGCCACCTTGACTAATCAGAGGGATGTTCCATGTCATGTGACATCATGCTCAGCAATACATCTGGGGGAAAAAAAAGAAGTGGGGGACATCAGGAGCAATGTTGTTTGTCTTCCCACATCACCATGGCTACAGGTGATGGATCCCTGCTTTTCTGGGAATGGCTGAACACCTGCCTGCCCACAGGAAATGGTGAATCAATTACCTTCAATTGCTTTGCTTGTATCATCAGGTTTTGCTTTCCCTTTCTGTCTTTATGAGTTTCCTCACTTCTATCCTTCCCTTTCTCACCCTTATCCCACAGGAGGAAGAGTGACAGAACAGCTCTGTGGTACTAACTGTTTATCAGGTTTAACCCAGAAAACCCATCCCTTTTTTTTTTTTTTTTTTTCCCTCAGAGAAAGTTATCTTCAATGAAGTTACTACTTTTGGATATCCAGAACCAGATGATCTGCGCATTTTTATCAGCAGATTTCTCTGAATCACTTGCAGGGATGAAAATGCCACAAAATTCTCCTTACAATTCTTGGGTTAAAAAGCCATCAGAAAAATCTGAATCTCTCATTTCATATTAATACTAATGTCTAAAAGCTGGCTGAGCAATAAATACATAAAGATAGAGCTACAACAGTATACATACCACAATATATTCAGACACTTTCTGCACAACATTCTAGGAACTGTCAATATAGGAAATGTTGACCATCTCTCATCAAAATCACTTCAGGGGAAGCAAATCCATTTCCATCCAACATATACCATGACTTAATCAGTAGATAAAGAATTACTACTCTATTCGGTCTGCCTTGATATTTTTACAGGTGGCATCCAGCTTCTCACTTCTGAAAAGTTTATGTCAGACTGGATCTCTGTCATATTACCACAAACATCATTTGTTCCACCTACCCAGAAAAGAACGCATTGACCCGATGCTAGTGTCAGCATGGGAAGAAGCAATGCTGAACATTTTAGATTTCCTATTTCCATTTGTAGCTTGCTTTACGGTAAAGCAAGAAATTACAACAAGGTTAGGACTTTAGACAAAGGAGGAAGGTTACTTGAGGTCCTATATCCTACATATATATTATATTTATTAAGATCCAATAGATCAATGGCTCCAAAAGGAAAGTAAAAGAGATTCTTAGGAGGCTGTAAAGGTCACATAAATTAAATAGTAATACATCCCATTGAATGTATTTATTCTTATGACTTATTGTGTTCACCTTTCCAATTTCCATCCATTGTCACTCACAAGTTACTTGCTCTAGCCTGTATTTTGAAAATGGATTTTCATTGGCATGTTGACAACTATCCTTTCTTTCCCCTCAGTTTCTTTTTTATCTCTGGTGTTTCTTTTACTCCTCTTCCAAACACCTGTTTAAGAAAGGCAGACTAGCATAAGAATGAAATGTCAGTGACAGTGTTATCCTTACGTTACTACAAGAATGTCAAGGATTTATTCTGTTTCAGCAACAAAAAGTCAGCTACTTCAGTGACTGAAGAGTACTTGCTAAAGATGTTCATTGATGCTACTCAAAAGAAAATGTTGTAAGTAACTAAAGCGTATATTATGATTTTGAAAGGAACTACGGAGATTTTTTCCCTCAGTGTTGAGAAGCACAGAAGTACAACATTATGAAACATATATACATACACATTACAAAAACTTACTGAAAATGTCAAGCAATGATTTCCTCCCTCTTCTTAAAACATTATTTTAGAGTATAACAGATGTCTCTAATAACTGTTATATGAGCGAGGATTGAAGAACTCAAGTGTAATTTCTTCCAGTGCCTATAAACAAACCTTCCAATTTGCAATCACTCCTCCTTGTTACTCAGTGGAACTCTTTAAGACAGCTCTATGACAGCAAGAAAATAAATATCAAACCTACAAAAAGTACACCAGTTTTGAGAGAGAAAGGTGTTTAAAAAATGCCCATACACTGAATATGATAGAAACTCACTCTCACAGTGTCGAAAACTTTGTACCTTTCTGGCAGCTAGTGAGGTAAGATGCCAAACACCACTGACAGACAGCAAGAAGTCATGTCACAGAGCAACCAGAACAGCAGCAGCACTGCTGCTATCACTTCTATCCTGAGCCCTGAACAGGTGCTGCGTGCAAGTCCCTTCTGCTCTGCAACTGGACAGCAGCTTCTTCAATGTCACTGCACCTCAGGGTTTTTCCAAATCCTGTTCCATAACCTTTTCCAATTTAATTTCCCCTCCAAAAGCTTTATTTATGCAAATTGCTGAGGTCTGCTACACATGCTCATCCACGCCAAGGTTTGCAAGCTTTTTTCACAGCATCAACATCTGTAAAATCACTTAACTCTTTCCAGTACCAAACTCTTTTTATTCATTACCTTATAGAGAACCCTCTCATAAGGAAAAAAAAAAAAACCCTCCAGTTCTATAGAACAATATTCTGGAAATAAATCTGTGATGATTGTGTCACCTGAAGTTCTTTGCCCTCCTCACTTAGGGGACATCTTTCACTGATTTATTAAATAAAGATAATTTTTTTTTCTTAGGGGATCTGGAGGGGAATAAGGAAGGAAAAATTATGTACTAGCTTAGTAAAAAGGATTCTAGAGATGAAACATGGTTATGCTAACAAAAACATGTTAGTTAGTTATGCATAGGAACAAAGAATATAGGGTAGAATTAATAAAAGTCAAGGGGGAAGAAAGAGAAAAATAACAGGTATAGCAAGTCAGGGTGAAGAAGGTACTGCATTAGGCATCTAATCAGACATCTCTGACATCTGTACATTATTAAAAAAAGCATGGTGAGCAAACCTAGAAAACTGCACCACTTTTTGTTTTGAAAGCTTCAAACCATATAATAAGCATCCTAGAGAGCTGGTGCAGTATCCCCAAGGACTGGAAGACTATGATAATATTCTGTGCAGGAAAGACAAGAAGACCAAAGGAGAGTAATTTTTGAAAGAAACTGTATGGAACAAACGAAAGCTTTTGTAGTGCAAAAGTGGAATAGAAAATGAAGCAAAGAATGGACTTTGGCTAAGACACTGTAATTTCACTCCATACATAGTGAAACAAACACCTCAAAAATATAAAATACATCGCATTTTTAAATATAAAGGAATAACGGAGAAAGAAAGAGATAAAATAGACAAAGTCATGGCACAAAAAAGAAAGGTCAGATGTCTAGGATGAAATTATTCTGTAAGAGAATTAGGAACAGAAGCAAGACTGAAAATTTTGATTCAATACTCAGTGGAGGAACAGTGTTTTACAAATAAACTGAAAAAGTTGGAGAATGCAGTGTGTTATCACAGCAGCATTCTTTTTACAAATAAATGTAGGACAGGTAGCTAATACAATTTATATTGGCAGCAAGATGTTATGATCTCTGCATTAAACAGGAGAGATTAACTGAAGAATATAGATGTGAATGGCCATCCTTTCCAATCCTATTAGCCATGTTACAGTATGTTTTACAACCAAGAGACGTAAAATACTGAAGAAATCCATAAACAATTTCTAGGTGAGAAGCAATGTAAACTCCCCCTGAAAGGGATGGAACAACACTGGACAAGGTGTGCAGCTGTAAGCAAGGCAACTGTTAAGTTAAGGGATGATTCAGTGATCAGACATTTAGAAAACCCAGCAACCCAGCAGCAGCACAGTCACATGTTGATAAAACTCAGCAGGAGAATCAGGCATTCTCAAGGCCCACACACTGTTCACTGCAATTTACAGGTTTTCAAAGCATGAGTCTAATGAATTTACTACTAGTATAGAACATGAATTGGCTGAAGCAGCTTCAGAATAATTACTCATTCTCTGATTAAAAGTATACATTTTCCACTCCAGTTCCTCTCTTAATTCGTCCTACGATTGAATAATTATCATGCCTGGTGGCCAGAGAAAAATTACTAAATGTCAACCATCTTAATGCTTGTGAGGCAAAGATCACTGAATATGATTCAATGGCAGGCATCATCTGGATTCCAAAAAGAGAAACTGATATATAAGGAGGATTATTACCTACAAGAAAAAGAAAGTATATCTTCTCTACTCAAGCAACAATGGGAAGGTCTCAGCTAAAATCATAAATTCATTTTGAATACCACATTTTAAGAGAGGTGTGGAGAAGAGCAACTCTCATGACTGTCATGGCACAAGTCAACAAACTGGCGCTGTTACATTATAGGAAAAAAAAGTGCATGAGGGGGGAGAACAAGTTACAACTTAGAAATAGGAAGGACTTGGCCAGGGGTTAATCCGTGTCTACTGAAGGTGCAAGAAGTAATGTTTAACATGATTTTTAGCTGAGAAGAAGACAAAAAACAAAGCACAAACCCAAGCCCAGTGAATTAATTTTTTGGTAATTTTTATGTACTTCACATCTACAGACAGAACTAGCACACATTAACATAGTACAATAAATCTCTAAAGACTATCTTGGAGATTAACTTCTTTTTCCACCTCTATCCAGCCTTAATCGTGTAAATTCTATACCCAGACAACCAGCTCTGAACTCCATTTTATTTAGACTGAAAAAAGTAATAAAAGGTGATTACATAATGTACACTTTCAGATATGTTTCACATCCACACAATAGCTGAACAAGGAAGGAGTATCAAGTTTTTTGAGTCAATCTTAATCATGCTGGCCTATTTCGTGAAATCAAAAATAATAAAGTGGTCCATTAATGTAGATTCAGCATAAAATAGGTAATATTTGCAGGCTGGCTTTCACAGCTGTTTAAGGATTACACATAATTTCAAAAACTAAATGCTTACTCATTTTTTGTTTACTAGTATCTCACCTTATGTTTGCTTTTTTACAGTTGTCCCTTAAGACTACTAGATTTTTAGAAGTACTTTATAACCTCACTGGAAACTGCCCAAGGGCCTGAACACAAACAGGTTAATGTGTATGTACCCACTGTGTCTCCAAAGAAAAAAAGATGGAATGATTCCAAGCATGCAGAAGAAATGCTGTCTGAAAGAGGAAATATCCTGTGAAAACTGTAATCACATTGCTATTAAGAATGACCGGCCTCCAATATAACATTTGATTCTTTTAGATATTTCAGCTGTTTCAAACCACACTAACCTCTAATATGATATGTCACTTAGCATCAAACATAAAATGTTATGTTTCCAAAGAGACCGTGGTGGAAAGAATCAGAGGAAACAAACCAATATTGTTTACGGAAAACTTCTTAAAAAAAACATTTTATTAAATTGGCAAACTACTTCATCAGACTTTAAAGTTCCCAGATTTATTTTATTATATATTGCCATGTTATTTTACTTAAGAGCACAAATACAATACATAGCCAGTGGATAGGGACGCACCTGAGTTAGGACAAGTTATCTCCAAACCCTGTGAGCTCTTCCCCTGTCTTAGTTTTGCAAATGCCTTATCTTTGTGACAGCCTCTAACATGCCACAATATTTCCATACAAAGAATTCCACAGAAAGACTTCCAGAAGTAAAAGAAAACTCAAGCACCTAAACTTGGCAGTTCACAAGTCTTGCTTAGTGCTGGAAACCAAACACCAACACATTATAGAGAGATTTTGTTTGCTTTTTTACTCCTGTGTAGTGTTAAATGGGTAAAGCTGCACATCTTCAGAGAACTGTACATCATATGTACCCTGGCTTATGTGTTTCACCTCCCAATACCCAGCTCATTCATCACCCCCACGAACACTTTTTTCTCAATGCTTCCACAAACATTATGGTACAGGACCTCAAGGAAAAGGAAGGCTTTTGAAGAGGAAAAGCAAATCCTACCAGGATGTGTTTACAAAGAAAGAGCCCCAGAGACTATATGCAAAGCAGCCCAATTATTAGGAAAAACTCCCAAAATGAAACGGATATAGAATGCTGTTCTCAACATCTATACACTTGTAACTGTATTCCATAATTTTTGATAATCCCAAATAATCAAGACTTGATTTTAAGTTTTATTTGCTATACAATGGTAATTGTAGTGCTCCCTCTCTAGGCTAAGTATGTTATTAAAACATGTTAGTTTTGTTCAAGTTCAAAACAAAAAAAGCCCCACCAGTTATGGAATTACGATTTAATTTATATTTCACTAAATAATCTTCGTGCGCTGCCCAAACATCCATATAACACACACTTCTAGGAGGTAATAGGAATAAGCAGAGTGGATATAGTCTGGGGGTGGCCGTGGCTGTATTCTTTAATTATAATATACTGAATAGACAAAAAAGCAGCCTAAAGCTCTTCAGCAATTCTGAAGCCTTCGCTGTTCTGCTAACAACCAGGCAATGCACAAATAGGTAACAGGTCAGTGCCTATGCAGAAACACTGCTGCAGCCCAACAACCCCCATTACGTCGCGTGCCTATTAGCAGCTAATAACTGATACATGATAAAATCTGACTTTTCTTTATCGTTAATTAAATCTTCATAAATAATACCCTTTATACACTGAGAATTATCTAGGAACTATAGCTGTACATCATGAACATCCTCGATAGCATTGAATATTCTTAAAAGCACCAAAGTACACGATAAGATCAATGTTTAAAAATTAGCAGAAGGCTGAAGAAACACTAGGAAAAATATATTCATAAGCATATGAAAAGTATCATAGTGTCTCTAAGAAAAATCTGTGTATGTGTACTCATACCTAGAGATAGTCTTCTCTTATGGATAGATGTAAAGGGACTTATCACATGATTGTTGATGTCTGAACAATCTCTTAATGTTTCTCCTTGCTACTGTGCCATATGGTCTCTTACGTGGTTTCACAGCACTGCTGCACCAACTAGGTCTGTTCAAGTTTAACCAGTTTTTGTGGCTCCTGGTGATACAGCCCAGGAAGGGCATACCTGGAACAGGTAAGACATCACACAGCAGCCCACTAGAAGTTTTGTATGCCCAAATTAATACAGTTTGATGCTAAAAAACAAGTGTGGTATGTTTTAGCTACAGAATAAAGTTTCTCACAGAGGACTTCAGACCCATTTTAGCCTGTCACAGAAAACCGTTTGTTCACAAGCACCAATTGTTTCAAAGCACTCAATTGTTAATTGAATTTCAAAACATTCAGTTGTTAATTTGTTATATTACATCATACAGATGAAAGATAAACATCTGTGATTGATTGACTGGACATGTGAAGTGAGAAGCAGTGAACATAAGAAGAATGTCCTAAGCTAAGAGCATGACACATAAAAAAACTTCAAAATACCAGTGCCCACACAGCACACAAAGCAAGCCAGTGATCAGGACGTGGGCCACACTGGAATAAAAATAACATTACAAAAATATTGCTTATAATTTTGGAAATTTTATGAACAGAAACATATAAAAGAAAGTGCAACAATCATTAAAATTCTAGGAGTGATATATATGTGTATTAAAAAGGCTAAAAAATTGATTTCCCTAATAATTTTAGATTCTAGTCTTATGTGGAAGATTTAATAATTCTAAAATACTTGGCAGTGTTTGACTTACAACACTGCAGTATTTCAGCGAGGTAACTTATTAGTATTCTATTAAATATATAATTCCGTATATTGCCTTGGATATGAAAATTTCTGCTCAATGTACCCTGAAGCAAAAGTGCAGTTGAGCACTTCCTAGGCAGTAAGAATGTTCAGCTCATCTCAAGTTCTCATTTTGCACTTCTCTTCCAAGACAGGCGCTGATCATGTGAATTCTCTATAAAATTTAATCATTCCAACTGTCCTCTTCATTTCATTACTAAAGCAGGCTGCTCATAGTGGTCCTTAAATCAATTAAATCAACTTCCTGACAAATACTTACTGGCCATCACTGAAAGGCTATGAAAAAAGTCACTGCCTTCTAAGAATTACGTGAGCAATTAAAATTACCCTATTATTAAAATTAGTGTGGAAACCAATGAAGCGTCTGAAAAATCATAAGTTCTGAACAAAGTACTACTAAGCACTAGCTGAGACAAATATGCAAGGTTGAGGGTTAACTAGAAGTTAGAAAAACTTAGCCTCAGAAATACAGAGCTGTTTTATTCTTATTTTCTGCTAGAAAATTAGTCTCGGAAGAAGGCACAGTTTTGTTTAAGGACCAAGTTGCCTAAAGCACAACTGTGTACATATCTAGACAGAATAAAAAATAAAAAAGAAGTGCTGAACTTTGTATATCTGATCAAATCCTGTCAACAATAATGGAAATCAAACACAAGATTAAATAATTTTTGAACTGCTGGGGTCTCCCCTGCGCAGAAGCACGAGTTTACCAACATACCGGGCCCTCAGACGTCTGCGGGTTTCTGCACACGAACTCCACGTTTGCAATGCGTACTAGGAGGTGGCTTTCAGTCCTTCCAGGAGGTAAACTCCTCCCCTGTTATGAAGAGGGCATCAGAAACCCACGGACAGCGGGGAGCTTCTGCAGCGCTGCCCCGCCCCGAACGCCCTGGTTCTTCACATGCTCCACTCTTCCGCCTCAGCGAGCGCCCCGTACTGCAAGCACGGCCTTACTGACAAGAGCACCTGACTGCTGCTCTTAACCAAAATGCCCTTCAGGAGAGTACCACAACACACAGAAAGAAGCAGATTAACCCTTATTTTATCTCCTGCAGTTTTTGGTTTTGTTTTTTTTAATGAGTGGCAAGACAGACTAGTACAGTCTTTTCAAAGCACATCTGTGAAGTCCTTGTGGACAGCAACATGGACTAACACAAAATGACACGGCCGTTGCAGTTTAATTAGCCCCTTTGCCGGCCCAGCTTTCATGGGCCGTGCTGCGATGAAGGGCTGCCCCCAAGCCCTCAGTGTTCCGGGTGGCAGTGCAGAGCAGCAAGGCTGTAGCTGCTCTTCTGCACCCCCCGGTGTCATACGGTGTCAAGGAGTGACAACAAAGGAGGAAGAAGTACTCCTGTGCGCTGTATCCAAGAAGGACTTACTCCGGGACGGGAAGGCAGGGACACGAGCCGAGACAAGGAGCTGCCAGCGAGTTTACCCGGGGGAGGCACAAGGGGGGCACACGGGACCCCGGCCAAGCGGAGAAACCCGGGAGCGCCCGGGCAGGGACCGACAATGACCAACACGTTCAGGGCGCGGGGGCAGGACACACAGCAAATGGTGCCTCGAACGTCAGAGAACTTTCCAGACGGGGGAAAGGGCTTGGAGAGGATTGACAACTTCATGGGAGGAGGGAAAGGCAGGCCTGGGGAAGACAGACAAGCGGGGGGTGTGACCAAGGGAAGGATCTGGAATAAGGGGCCTGGGTAAAGGTGGGATTGACATGGGACTGAGCATGGTTTAGGGCAGGAAGGTGCCAAGTGGGAAATCTCAGGGGAACCAAAGAATCCAAACTCAGATCAGCTAATTAACACATTACCACGAAAAAAGAAAAAAAGGAAAAAATAGAAAAAATAAATACAAATTAAAAAAAAGGAGGAGAGCTGATCATTGTCACCATTCCTTTCTCATATAAATCAATTGTCATCTAACAAACACCTTAGGAGCTAGAAAAGAGCTGTAACCTGGTCTAAAACTATCATAAAGACTTCTGGAATATCTGGAGATAAAGGTGCTTTATTTCCTTTGGCTGAGGAGAACTTAATTGAATACTGTTACAGAAACACTTCTAGAGACATACGGGTTTAGTTCCAATGAAGATATTTCTATGCTGCACAAGCCATTGTGAGGCTATTAAAAATTATGGTAAAAAAAAAGGGAAAAATAACATTTTAAAATTTCTTAAGGCTGGAAATTTCTCTCCCATTTTTAAGGAATTACAATTCCTCTTGCCTTTTGGTTTCTGAATTCTCTTAACAATACTAAAAAGTGACAGCTATCCCCATGACAGTCTGTCATAGTGCTTTACATCAGAGCGGGTGGATATAAATCCATTGCAGGAAAACACACTTTTATATCTGAAGCATGTTGATTTCATCACATCAGGCCAGTAAGAGATCATTTTAATTTTTGGTCTTATTTCAACATTCATAACTTAATTTAAATCATTTCTACATTGTAAAAGGTAGGGAAGGAAAAAAGGGCTATGTTTGCAGATAATATATACCTAGGCTTCTCTAGCTCCACAAGAAAACAACCAAGTTTACTTAGGCAAAGATAAATTTAACCTAATGCCAAAAATTCCATTATCAGTGTCACTACTTTAAATTTTGCAGTTATCTTTTCTATTTAAATACGCCTTCTCAGTGTGCCCTAAGAATTGCGACTTCGGAAGGACAAAGTCATAGCTACAAACTCTGAATCTGACTGTTTCTGCAGGAGTCTGAAAAGATGGCACAGCTACATTGTGCATGTAAGAACAGCACCCATGATTGTCAGGAACCTGTGCTTTTGTGACCTTTATGTCTTGTTTAAAACTTCTGTAGGCTTCTGGGCCCTGAAACATGTCAGTTATTTACTACTGCAGTTGTACAGCAGGATAATTTTTTTCTTTCACTGCCCCAGCTTGGATATGTGTTGCTTAGACTAACTGGTCGTCACACTAGATATAAATAATTTTGACAGTCAGGAGAACACACTAAATACACAAGTTCCACAGATCAGCAATCAACCTTATCTGACAGACTAACCCCAGAAAGAGATTTAAAAAGTACGTTTTCCTTTTGATCAAGTTCAATGACAAGTTTAGTGACAGACATTTTTCAGTCTCCCCTTCATATACAGGATCCAACAGTTTCCAGCATAAATAATGTATTTACCTACCTAAAATTCTAACTAAATTATGCACATAGGGATTGAAAGAGCAAAATCTACTGTTCAACAGGTACGATTTGAAGAAAGGAAATACAAAGAATTTTACAACAGAGATGAGGAAATTCTAGCAATTTTCTTTTCCAAAATGTACTTTGAAACTGTACTATACATATTTCCAGGATTTTCTGAAGATAATCACAAAATCATTAACTTTTCACCTCTAGAAGCTCCACAAATAGGAAGAAGCACTTCAGTTGACCATATTTCCTCTTCCCTCCCTAACTTCAAAGAAGATATTTATAGATAGAAATATTTCATCTTTCTAATACATTTTCCTAACTTTTTACATATTCCTTTTTATCCCTTAAACTGATTTTACCCCCATCTTATCCACATAACACTGTCTGCAAATTTTCCTAATCTCATCTCACTGGAGACTTTCTCTTTGGTGACTTATGACATGCTGCATCATTTTTCTATAGCCATGCTTGCTTTTTTGCCTGTGTCATTCCGTGTTTCAGGTGAAGCATACTGCCTTAGCTGAAGCTTTTAGAAGAAAGTACATTTTAAAAATGCCTTAAACCAGAAGTTTAAAAAAACCCTCCAAAACATATAACAGAATTCTACTTTCCTCCTCTTTAATATTCTTTAAAATATTTTGTACTAAGTTTGTATTAAATGTAACAGAATGAAAACTACACTGACTTGCATAAATAAATGTGTATTAATCCAAAATAAGAAGTTAAGAAGACATATCATTGGTAAGTACCTTTTCTAGAAAACTTTTTTAAGATTTAGCATGTGAGGCCGTAAGTTGCACACTTCTCTGTCCATGTTTCTATCAAAACTATGACACATATTTAGATTTGTCATTCTTGTAAGGAAATTCACATCTTGTCAATTCACTGGAATGAGCAATTGCAATTCTTTCTTTTGTTAAGTCACCACTTTAATTTTGTAGTCTATTACAGGAGGTAGATATAGAAGGAGAAGTATTCAATACTTAAATGTTAAGAGAGTTTTCCTGGGATGAGGAGGAAATAATCACATTATCACAAACCTGTATAAAACTGTTGAAATTCTGTATCTTGTTACATTAATGTTAGGATTCTTCTCTTCATTTTAGCTGATAGACAAAGGAGTTTTATGTCTAGCTAACCCTAATCAGAGAAATCACACAATCTCTAATCAACAAAAATGAATGCTTCACCTGTTGACTGACTTGCCACAGTACCCTGAGCTTTTCACAGTGGAACCTCAGCTAGTGATTGCTTATTAAAAATCACATTCTAGTGACTAACATTTTAAAATTTACCATGTAATTGCTAGAAAATATACTTTGAATTTTTATCCTTCTTATATTTTTTATTTTCTGTACAAATATAGAAAGCATATAGTAAGTATACAGACAGTATTGGTCATGTGTACAGAAAGTAATGGAATCATCTGACATTAAAAGAAAAGGTAACATCTCAAAACAGTGTTCTCATTTGATACTAATTTTGATTGATAGTATTTCTTCCTTCAGCTGGGAGGATATAATAACTCACAAAGTAATAATCTGACATTGATTTTCAATAACTACGGCATATTTGGATGTTATTTGAACAAGACTATAATTTTTTTTCAAGAATAAAAACATCCTTATATTTGAAAGAATGAGAACCCCCACCCTAAGTAAAATCAAGACAGATATCTGAATTGCCTTTCCAGTTCTTTACAGAGAACAGTATATTTGCATCTAGAAACTTTAATCAGACTGGAAGCTAGAGATAAGTAAGCAAATATGGACTCTTGTATAAAAAACTCCTTCAGAGACTAAGCAAGAATGTGATCTGCACTGATTGCAGACACCTACAAGCATTATCTTTAAAACCCCCAGGTATTAAGCTAGTATTTATTTAGTACAGAACCAAAACTACTCATTTTTCTGAATCCTAATGAAAAAAAACCCAGAAAAATATACAGCATTCCTGTGCTGTTCTTGCTCCTTTTTTTGGATGCAGGTTCATAACAATTTTCCCAAGCCAAAACCAGAAAATAAAATGAAAAACAAGAATGCTGTCACAGACCCTGGATTTCTGTTAAACATTACAGGATGCTGAAGTGAATATTGCCTTGAGCTAGCTAAGTATTAAAGTATTCTACAGCGATGTAATGCACTACTACAATAAAAATATATTGACAATTGCCTTGAACCAGCTAAGTATGCTACAGAGATCTAATTCAACAGACTAAAAATCTATTTCTATGTGGTAATGACAATCAATTTTTGTGAGATTTCTCAAATTGATAATTATAGGTTCTTAAAAGGAAGAAAGCCAAAAAACAAAGATAGCTTTGTCCTATGCATGAATTGGTTTGTTATTTTACAGTCACTATTAAAATTCATACATACATATCTATCACCAAAGCAAGGTACATTTTTGCCAAGCTTAGAAAATATGTGCTGAAAAGACTACGTCTTTGTTTCATATAATTATCCTCTTGCCACGAGATGGCACCAAAAGATTAAAAATATCTGCATTCCTAAGGTTCTCATCTAAAAAAGGAAGACTTTTCAGAGAATTGCACAAGAAATGTCTTCGATATTTGACTTTCAATTTGGTTAGCAAGTTATGAATATCATTCAGCTTATTTTGACAAACTACTGGAATGTAGAGACTTACCACAGAGTTCATGGAGAAAAAAATTGTTACACTAAAGCTTAAGTTTCCTACAAATTGCAAAGAACTATCTGTGGACATTTTTCTATTTTTTTTTCCCTTCCTATAGAAGAAATCACATATTTCTTTTATAGGACAGGGAAGTAAGAGCATATCCAGTATATTAATAAAAACTGAATATACACAAGAAGAAACAACTCCAAAACCATCAACAGTGTATAGTTTCCCCTAAAGGAAATGTATGGAACTTCAACAATTTATGCACTATGAATCATTCCTTTACTCCACTCAATTTTCCATTACAAATGCAATTAAAAAAAAAAAAAAAGTTGATCTCAAATTTAGTGAGCTCATTAAAATGCTGCGTTGTATATAATGTGAAAATTCAAGAAACTCTGTTTCTAGCTTGTAGGATACCATATTGTCAAATGAATACTTTTCCATTGCCACAGCAAAACCTCATCCTGTATGAAGAGTATTACTACATGACATGAACGGCTTGGAGTGAACTAACTGCATAAAACCAAACCCCATAGCCCCATGTAGGACAAAAAAATTTAAACCATAATCACTTCACTGGAAATTATTTCATGTAGCACATTTATCAACTAAAATTCCAGCAAAACTACAATTAAAAAATATTTCATAACCCCCAACCAGAAAGAAACCAAGCATCTCAGAAAATAAAACAAATTCCTCAGAAAATTTCACATCACTATAGCTTTTTCATTTAAAACAAAAAGTTAATATTGTAAAATGAATGTTTGTGTCAGTATCATCCTGATCGTCATTGCCAGTATTTCTGATTTTACAGAAACATATTAAGCTACCTTTAAACATTTTTTCTGCACATCATTTTAGCTCACGTATTTTAAAGTACTAAAGACTTGAGAAGTCAGTGCTTGATTAAACATTAGAATCATTCAGATAAGTTCTGTTTACTTAGATAGAATTGAATATTTTAAAGTATTTTGTTTTGTTGTCATCATGCCATTATGACATCACTTTTTTTTTCATTTTATTTCCCTCATAACTAATACCCCAGTTTTAATCCACTATAATGATAACTAAACAGCTTCTAAACTTGTTCAGGAATTAATTTTTTAGTGTCAGGGCATCATGATTATTTTTTTCTTTTTTGGTGGTGTTTGTTGGGGGTTTTTTTGTTTGTTTGTTTGGGAAAAGAAGGATTTTAACATACTAGAAGTAGAAAGGGACTTCAGCCAGCATACCCAGAGTAACAAGGAACCAGTCACATCACTAAAATGACCCGATAGTCATGGATACCTCTAAGGTAAAACCATCTGAGTGCTTTCCCAGAGATTCAGCTGGAACCATTTAACTGGCAGCTGTGGGACTGATCCACCTAGGCTGCTTTTATCCCATTAGCCCCAACTTTCACAGCCAGCCTAAGTGGCAAAACAACCTCAGACCCCACATGCACAAGCACTTTCTGCTTGGACCTTGATGGCTGCAGCTATGGAGAAAGGAAATGGCAGTATTTTCTCTCCTGCATGTACATAACTTGAAATTTAACAAGAACTCACTGCTTTGTTAACATAGGGGGTTTGGTCCTGTGATTTAGAAGGCTGAACTATATTTTGATCTTTAACACTGGTTTTTAACTCCAGCTAAGTGGTTGTTATTGGAAGTGAAAACTTAAAAGCTCATTTTTAAGTTCTGATCTAAAGCACAATATAGTAACTACAATTTAAATCCCTGAAAGAAGAGAAATATATTTATACTGGTATTGAAAAAAAAAACCCCTTCTGATTGCATAGCTTAAATAATTGGTTTCTCCTTCATTGTCACAAAATTTTAGGCATCCACTTTAGAATATCTCAAGCCTAGTGACCTTTTTTAGTCACATTATAGATTCTCAAATTCTGTAGAAGATTTATGCTCATCAGAACTTTAATGGGATTATATTAATATAATGCATTATGTTTTAGTTCTTTTTCCTTTTCTAATTTTCATTATTCTCATTTTATTCTCAAATAAGAACCTGGAGAAAACCAACCACAGTTAGGATATATTCACAAATAGCACATGTGTTTCAGAGTGCCTCAAATGCCTTGTTAATCAAGGATAGAAAGAAAAAATGTATGATTTTGTCTTAATTTTCCATCCTGTACAAATATTCCACGTATGTGCTTAAATTTTAAAGAAGACACCAGTTTATTCTGGTGATCAGATTAAAGACTCTGTAAACAATATAAAGTAATAGACAATCAAACAAACAAATAATACATTTCTACCTTAAGAAAGATTTTCTCAAATTAATTAGATGACTCAGGATACTAGTTGGTTTGAAACCACTAAAAAAGGGAAATTGGAAGGAATAGTATAAGCAATTTTATAAAAGAGTACTATTAGAAAGGAAAACCCATCTTATCTGTACACATTCCATTCAGTTGTTGACTACCAGAAAAAAAAAAAGTAGTTCCAGTAAAACATAGCACAATTGCTTAACTTCTTAATGAGAAGCTTTATAGAACACCTCCAGGCCATGGAGAGAACCAAATATACCTAACATGCCTGGGATTCTTCACCCATTTTTATCAAGATGCCAGCTTCAGTGCTATCTTCACCATAAGCACCATACTCTCACTCAAGGGAAAGAGCACATCTCAGCATGCTAATGTCAAAAAATAACCTTTGGCCAACAGTGGGGAAAAAAATCACATTTCCCTGAAATGGTTCTCACAATAGTGTTCTACAGCCTACTCTTTTATTGACACTAGAAATTTCTGCTAAAAGACTGTGGAAACTATCTCTCAGAGAAACAGAATTAGGAGACAAAAATACTATTTAAAATTTGGCCATGGGAAGCAGAAGTTTATTTAGGGAACTTGGATGTAATATGCTTAAGTAGATCTTAAAATATATTTCATGACATAATGAAATGTCTTACTTCTGCAATCTCAGAGGCAAGGAATTGTTTTTTATTTGGCTGCAAAGTAATCAGGTGTACCCCATTAACCCATTCATAAATGGAGGTCTACACTACTATTTACCACTTGATACAAGACTTTTAGTCAGGAGAGCAGGCAGGTAGCTCTGCATAGCTTATGCCACCGAATCAAAATTATATGCATGGAAAAAGAATATAGCATGCATCGATATTGACATGTAAAACTCTCTCCCATACTAAATGAAAGAAACCAAAAATTAAAAGGTATCTGTACTCATAATGAAAATAAGATCTAGAGTATGATGTAAAATTTTAGTAAATGATTGTTTGCATGATTTGTTATTAAAATTTATTCTTACATGTGGAAAGGAAATAAGAACTGCAATATTGTCTTTCTCTTGCTTCAATTCGTCGTGTTTGGGGATTTTTTGTGTAAAACATATTTAGTTGGGGTTTTTTCTTTTTATTATTTCTATTTTTCTTGGGTTTTGTCTCACAATTACTTCTAAAAACTGAAAGTCCAGATCATTGTCTGAATAATCTCAACGTTTAAAAAACAAACAACCAAATATACACCCAACATTAGTTTAAGAATTAAGTCTTATTAATCTAGTTTGCACATGTAAACTTTTAGTAAATGCATTACCTATAATTTTCATGGTGTATAAATCAATGACATTTTATCACAGAAACATAAAAAGGGCGGGATTGGAAGGGACCTGAAAGATCTTCATCATCATATAGTTCCAAGCCCCTCCTACCATGAACAGGGATGCCACTCACTAGTGTGGATAGGATATCCACAGCGGCGCTGGGCAACTTCTTCCAGTGCTTCACTACTCTATGAGCAAAGAATTTCTTCCTAATATCTAATCTAAATGTCTACTTTTAACTAATTATCTGCTGACACAGAGATAAAATGGATGTGCATTTATGGCTCCCAGCTCCAAGCATCATGGAAAAGGCATCAGTGAAATGACAGGTGACTACTTCAAAGAGAAAGGAATTGATACATTTACAGGATAATTTTTCTTGGAATTCTTAGAAGCAGAATAAATTTAACCATCCTCCCTCTATTCTCAATAATTACACATACTTTGGGTTCTGTTATCTTTTCTCACTCTCATTTAAAAACCCATAGATTTACTCCAGGTATTTTGCCTTTTGCATAAAATATGAAATGTTCAAAACTCTCTTGATTAAGGCTGTGATACTTATAGGGACTAATGACAGAATGCACAGCTTCTAAGTTTCCTAGACACAGGTACATCTCTGTCTTATTTGTGCTTTCTATTAGGGGAGTATGACAATTACTAAGATAATTTTTGCATGCATTAAACAGGAAATATTTGAACTACTGAAGTGTGGTAGACGCATGCAATAAAAAGTTCAGTTATATGTATTTATTTTATGTTAGTTTGGAGGAGAAAAATTAATAGTCCTCTGGGACCTTGCATTTTGAGTCTTGCTGATAGAGGAGCAAATTACATTGGTATACATTCTTCATGTTCAAAAAATCTGAATATTATAGCATTGCAGAGTTCAGGAGGATTGCAGTCACCTTTAAAGATCAGTCTCTGGTCTAGCTAAGTGGTGGTATGTCATGTTCTTTATGTTGTAATGCAAAACATCGCAACAGGGTGATAAAATAAACCATATCTGTAGGTGATGGAACCTACATCTACGTACATTCATATATATCATGCCATATACAGTTCTTCATGAGAAAATATTTGAAGATTTTTTTTTTTTTTGGTTTTCTCAGAAAACAGAAGAATATAGTTACAGCTTTTGAGCAACAGAATTCTGGAAACATCCATTATCAAGGAGTTTTTTGAATCATTACCTTTACATAAACACACACACATGCTCTCTTCCTTACATGATTCCCTACTGTTTTAAATATGGTTCAGCATTCACTTTGAGTTACAATTAAGAGATGCCATAATAAAGTTACAAATAAAAACATCATGTGAAGAATGATGAACATATGGGAATAATATTAAAAAGGACACCTCCCATGTTGCTTTTCATTACATCCAACTAACTTCCTAAATTGTTGTATTTCCCGGACGTGGCCTGTTGGTACATGGTACACGCTTCCAGATAATAGACTTGAGTTTATATCCCAGAGCAGATGCCCTGTGACAAGCTAGGAAGCACCTCTGAGATGCTACTAGACCTTTATGCCTCCTGCTGAACACACTTCCTTAACAACAAAAATGATAAACATAATCTATTTCATCCAAGTTAATCAAGACAAGAAATGGTAGTGGGACTTGCAGAAAAAGTCAAGTAATAAAAGGCTGAATTAAATTAAGAAAGAAATTTCACAGTATTCTGCTTCCTAGAAGACAAGCCCTGTTTAAGACAAAGATTGTCCTTGCTTTACCTCAACTGTAAACACACACATTCATTTGAGGTAATTGTCTCTGACATTTAATAATCAGGAAGACTGCATGTAAAAAGAAATGTGTATAAGGCTTCAACTGGCAATTTTTTTGCCAGATTGCCCACATATTAAAAAATAGACTGATAGGCCAGTAGAGAGAACATATAAGCTAAATAGCCTTTGGTTGGGTGGTGTTCTGGCTTCCCACCAGATGAAAACAGAGCATAAGAGAAAAGGTGTTCAAATTAAGCTGACACCTTTTTTTTTTTCTGTGTGCAATAATGAAACCTGATAACTATAATATGATGATTTTTTTTCGATTGCTCGCTTGTAGAGTCATTAACCCACAGAAATAGGTGTGTTATGGAAGTCACCATGCCAAGGATTCAAAGCTGAAGACATGTAAATCCAGGAAGCAAAAAACAAGTAACTTTTAATATAGGAGTTCTTCTAGGCCTAAAGAGAGACTTGGAAAACATTTAGAGCTCAGAATACCATTGCTGCTTCTTTTCTTTCTTTTTGCTTTTAAGTTTTTCCAGAAGTTAGACAATAGAGGAATTAGGTTTTTTTCTCAAAAAGCAAGTGTTCACATCAGCAGATTTGAAAGTGCTGGATGTGCAGCATGTGTGCTTTTTAATCACCTAATGTTTCAGTGAACTGTACCTTTAGTTCCTGTGAGCTTTCATTGATGGTTACATACTATTCAGAGCAAATGAAAGTGTGCTATGGTGCGGCATCCTTACGTGCAGTGAAGTCACCCTTCATAATGTTTTATTCAGGCATACTTAAACTGCTCATGAGAAGTTGGTTTTTACTTTCCTAATTTCAGTTTTCCTCTTTTACAATAAACGATGTATCAAATAGTATGTTAGTAAAAAGCCCATAGCAAATTCAATGCTAATACAGAATAAATACTCATGTGGTTCCCTGAAGTCACTCACAAAATGTTCCTTAGACCCTCATGTTCTGCCCAAATAATCAGTGGCTTTCTTCTATTTCTGTCAGTCATATAATTAATAATAATGTCAAAGCATTAGGCATAGAGCAGATTTTTTTCAAATATCTGAAGGACATATTGTGAAGTCCAGTTAAAACACCTTGATGTTCACAAACATAATTTCAGGTGATAATAATGAATGAGTTAAAAATAATATTACCATAATCCCATATTCACCCCATTATTATTATTCAATAGTTCAATCTTACTTGGACCCCCTGTACTAGTGCTGCAACCTAGTGGTATAATAGGGTATAAAATTATACTCCTTTATCAATCAGCTTATAAGTGTGGTTAGCAGACCTAGGAAAAAAATCACTTGCACAGAATTATCCAGATGAGACAGGCTCTATTTCATTCATTTCTTTCCTTGGGAATTCACATTGAGATCAGGAAATTGCTCTCTCAGAATCAGAGGCAGATATTATATTCAAATTAACCTTTTCTGACTTTTACATTTAATTATTTAACAAGGAAAAAAACCTTACATTACTTAGCTGAAATTTGTATACTGCTTTGTATGTCTAGATGTGTATTTTATTAATCTCTCTCTACATTTAATTAGTTCTATGCTCATGTGCCTTCACATGTAACATTATTTTTCTGCATTTTTCAACTACTGCTAAGCACAGAAAAGAACAGTAGCCACAGTGTCTACTGCGAGCACATTTCAGTATTTCATCATTCTTCACAGATCCTTTGTCTATTGAGAACATGCAAGTGTGAAGTTTTAGTGTATCTATACTCATTTATTCCAGTGCAAAGCCAGAAAGATAATTTAGTAATAGATAAGATTCTACATACAGTCTTTTTAAGATGTATTTTGCTATTTTGTTTTCCACAAACTGTTTAAAGTATTATAAATATAAAAGGTTTGCAAGGCAAGTAGCCAAGACACATTTTCCAGTGCTACCCAAAGTAACAAAAAAATCAAATAATCAGGATCAGTTTTCAGCTTTAATATATGCATTACAATCTACACTCTTCAGACATTTCAGTGTTCCTATTTAAGTGTACAACATCATCTTGACACCACACATAAAAAACCACAGACATAAATATAAATGAAAATTAACAGGAACCGCTGCAAATGATTACCTATCCATTCAAACTTTTATGTAACAAAGTATATAAAAATATGAGAAGACTCCCTCAGGCCCAGACTAAAGTAAGAGATGATAATCCAAGAAGTCTTGACATCAGTCCATATTGACTCTAAATAGCTGGTTTTCAACTCTTGAGGAAGATAACCTGTTTCCTTCTTGCTTTCCTTAGTTCCCTAAGTTCCTTTTTTCATTTCCTCCTCTAAAAGAGCAGACTGCTGTTACATCCAAAAGCTAAGCAATTAATATAAAAGTTTGTGTAGCTGTAAAAATATCAATAAGTCCTAGTACCAGACTCATAATATTCCTAGTAAATGGCATATGTGAAAAGGATTTAGAGATTCAGAAGTGTGTTCCAGTCTCCCACTCTCTGCTTTTCCCCTCCAGTAATATAACCATGTAAATTTAAAGTCTACTTCCTTTAAAAGAAGAAGGGAAAAAAAAAAAAAAAAAAGAGAGAAAAAAACAAAAAGAACACACTGTTTTTTACAGACCTGCTTCCTCACACTGTGCACATACTCACACACGCATCCACACATACATGCACAACAAGTTGTATACTTAAAAAAATACCTTCAAAGCAACAGGAGTGCTGTTGGGATAATACAGAGGCTTTTACTGACATGAAAGGCGAAGATTATAGGCAACAGCTCCATTTGTGTGGAAGCAACAGAGATGATAGGTCCGTTTTAAAATGCTGGTTGCTATTTGTCACTGATTGCACGTGTAGATGCATTCTCCTAAGCTGAAGGGCTCTTAGATTTTTACAGCTGCAACTAGTATCATGTACAGTATGAGCCTATTGAAAATTTCTTATGCAGCTGACAATGCCATCAATAGTTAGTAGTTGGGAGCATGGATTTAGATTTGTATTGTGCTGAATTAATTTAACACCACATCAAATATGGATTTTATTGCAGCAGTGACAATAAATGCTCACACAGGTGCAGACTGAATTTTTCCTCCCTCCACCTTTTCCCTTCTACCCTCTGGTTTTCCCTTCTCCCTCCACTCCCCTTTTACTGAAATGTCAAACCAGGCAATTTTCCCCCCATTTGTGTTCATACAGCTCTGTACAGATATTTGAAATATTGACTGTATCCACTCTGCTATCCCTCTCCACAGGGATTTCCTTCATAAGAAGCATTTTCTGTGAGTGTGGATAATTATTCTGAAATTCAATCCAGGGCAGAACGATTAACAGTGAAAGCTGCAACAGACTTGCACAGGTATACAGAAAGTGAGGACACGTATGTATGTGCATGTTTCATGCTATGTTCATAACTGTTACCCTAAGAAGCACTGTGCTTTTTTCAATTCAATTAGACTTGTTCCCCCATACTGAATTTGCAAGAACTGACTATAGATGGAAACTGCTGCTCAAAAGACAGCCTGCTTACTAGGAGGAAGGGAAAAAAAAAAAAAAAAAAAAAAGAAAGCTTAGTGTTTCAATTCTGAATGCATATGATGATACCGGTTTACTTGGAGGAGAAAAGGCGCAGCAGTTATTTCCTATCCCTTGTCTCATTACTCCTGACGCACATTTATAAAATGCAAAAAGTTGTATAAGATAGAACAAATACACGAATTGCATTAAACAACATACTGCTCTAATATAATAACTGTAATAATATCAACAGAAAGAAAATAAGAAAGGTTCCTACCTTTTGCTGAGAAAGTGAAGTAGTGTCCACCCCAACCCAACAAAAAACCGAGCTATTAGAGTCCTTTTTTTGGTCAGTTTCCTCCTGTTATTTTTTAAGACTGATCCTACTTGGATCTAACTCAGGCTTTTTCTCACAGCGTCACTTAACTCTGGACAGTCCGGAACCAAAGCTAAGGGGGAGCTCTCCCTCCGACTGGCTTTCATTCAGAGCTTCTGATTTAAGGAAAAAAAAAGAAAAAAAAAAAA